>APFE031233009.1:59098-70584 GCA_000404065.3 Pinus taeda | reverse complement strand
ATGCATATCACCTTCCCAGTGTAAAGGGTGCGATGCATACTGAATGGCTCCTCTGTAGGGTGCGATGGTTGGGAATGGACAAATGGCAGGGACAATTTGCGAGGTGGAAGATCATGGAATCTTCCAGAAGCTTCCCCTCTCACACTTGTCTCTCTGTTTTTGACCAGGGATGAGTAAGAGATCATCATCCTCCAAGTGGAATCAAGAACTATCAAAGAGAGGACACTAATCAAGACCCCAGAAGATGACTCACCCCCCTACAATCATCTATATATGAATCCCTCATCACAGAGATCCAGAGGCTGTAATTTTGTATCTTGTAGCGAAGTGTTGTTGGTTTTATGGAGAAACTTCATAGTGTTGGGTGATCTAAGCTTTACTTGAGGTGAAGAAGGGCTTTCTTGCTGGAGGATGATGTTGGGTCAGAACATATTGTTGTAATCCTCTTGCTACTCTTGACCTTAATAAAGCTATTCAATATTTCCTCCATATTCTTGTATGTTTGCTTATATATGCATTTGTATGGTTAACACATATATGGTCTATGTTATTTATGAATATAGATCTCTATTCTTTGATAGTAGTATGCTACTTTTATTCCATAGGTTCTCTTCGAAGCTGGGCAGACAAAGAAGAAGCGGCAAAGGTCTATCCGGAAGGAGAGGAATCAAACAAGGGAACCAAGTGCAAGACTAAGGTTGGTCTCCTTTGTTCCACTCTTATCTATTTTCATAAAGGAAAGCGAAAGTAGACTTTACTTGTTTGTTTCTAAGATCGCTACCAGTCTTAGTGGGAATAGCAGCTCCGAGTGGAAACTATTCCCGGTAACAAAATGGCGACTCCACTAGGGATAGACTAGATTGTTTGTTAGCCTATCTTTATTTCTTTTATAAACTTATAGACGGAGCTTGAAGCCAAGCCAACTAGCCTTCGAACTGCATTTGTTATACAAATGCAAAGTAGGTTAATGCTGCTTTAGTCTATCTCCGGTTTTTGTTTATGAATTAAACAATCGATCTACAAACAGTCTAATTTCCCTAAGTGGTGGCTCTAGTAACCTCCTTAGATCAACCCCTGTGATTTACATTTACTTAACATCACTTACTCAGCCTAAATCCCTGAACTGAATTTCAAATTGTGCGTAAAAACCTGTTTAAAGTCTCGCACTGGTACCATCACACCCTGCCTTCAAGGCAGTCTGTATGCATCACACTTCCCATGTGTAGTAGGTGCGCTGCATACTGAATCCACTATGTGACAGGTGCGATGGTCAGGTAAGGTTAACTTTACCTTCAGACTTTCGTTTTGTCCTCACTATTTTCAGTTCTATGCAGGAGTTTTGTTGTCTATGGTCAATATATCTCTGTGAAAACCCCCTTCTCCTACATCACTCTGCCTCTATTGTGCAAATAACTGTAAGTGTTTTTATGTATTGTGCGCCATTTTCAGTTCTCTTTTGCAAAGAAGTAGCATAGTCGAACTGTCGTTTCTTGATCTGAAAGTGTCATAAGTGTCATTTTTAGTTTTAGAAGGCAATCCCATTGTTCTTGATAGTTGATTATATAGTTACTCTTGTATATGATTTGAATTAGTAGTTTTTAAAGTGTCGAAAAGCAATTTTCATTTCGAAATCACAAAGTGTCTCCCTTACCTTCACTTCATTTTGAAAAGAAATTTGTTGAGTATTTTTTCTTTGAAAATAATTCATATTTGCACTTAGCTTTCTTATCGCCATTCATACATTAAGAAGGCTGAAAACAAATACATGCATGTGCATTTGCATTTAGACTGCTTGGTTTGATTTAGGACGGTGAATTTAGTGTGTGCTCTGTGCTCTTTGTTGAAAGATTCTCAACTTTCTTTCCTTAGTAGCTAGGATTTTCATTGCCAAAAGAAGATTAAACAGTTGTTTATCATTTTAGCTTGCATTTTAGGAATTGTATACAGATCACGCAGTGAACCTGAAAGGCAAATTTTTAAGCAAGATCAACTTAAAATAAATTTAATGAATCTAACAACGCTTTGGAACCTAACGCACAACATCTAGAGGTCTAGGCTAGAGATGTATTCTGGCATCATAAAACCTGGTAACTGTTGTTTTCATTGTTTGGTGGGTGATTCCTCCACTCTGAGACGGCAAGTGAAAGTACGAACTTGTGCCCCCACATACCGTCGAGTATATATTGGGAGACCAAAATAGGCTGCATCCTTTATCCTTAGGAAGCCATGTCTACCGCCCTATCGATCGCAATGCACTGAACACAACATTCGAGAAGAGTGACTGTCGTACCGTAAAAATTATTCTATAGTTTTGCGATTGGTTTGGTAATCCCTTCTGCATAGATCTCCAGAGAAGTCCATTTTTCTCCTTTTCAAACTCCTTAAATGAAAAGGTCCATCTGAGCACTTGTCACTTCAGGCTCACTAAAAATCGAAGGCGACTAGAGTCATCTTTTTTTTTTCTTGACTCTTTAAAATTGAAAAAACAAGTTGTGTCAAAGCATCTAAAATTTATTTTAATCGGAATAACATCAAAAATTCCCTCGTTGGTCTTTAGGTTGAGAAAAATGAGTCTACCAACCAAGGATTTCGCCTTGGAGGAAATCCTAGTCCCTTCTCCCCTTGGGGAGATGTTGGTGCACCCCATATGGCCACATTGTCACTTCCAGGGTTGATGATTGGTTTTCCCGTATGGCTCTTCTCTACCTCTATCGTTCAGAATACCGTAATTCATGAATAATCAAGTCAACAACTAGATGATACTAGAGTTTCCCACCAACCTTCTACTTCGTCTGATTCTTCCCCTCCTCCTTCATATTCCCTTGATAAAGATGGTAAAGCTAAAAATCAAGTAACCAAGAAGAAGAAGAAGCAGAAAGAGAAAAATGAAAATAAGGAAAAGGAACCAAAATCGAAAGGGGGAAACCAAGCATCATCTAGCAAAAATCGTCACGGCGCACCATCTAAACCTAAATCTCCTTGTTTCATTTGCAATGGAGACCATTATCACCAAGATTGTCCCTGCATCCCTCGGATCTTAAGGGACTGGTCTCCTCGTTTGCAAAATCTGGTGTCGTCAACCTCTGATGATCATGTTGAATGCACACCATCAACTAGTGAAAGTGAAGTATCTGGACAAAAAAGGAATCCCATATTTCCTTGTAAATTGTGTGAAGACAATCACGCCGTCCATCATTGTTCCTTCCTTGACAAAGCTAAAAGAGTTTTGGATGACCGTCTTGCTTCACCGCTACGGCTCCCTCCTGGATATAAAAAATCTTGCCAAGTCCACCACTGATTGAAAATCCGGCTTACCTACCATTTTGGTCAACCGAAGTGTCTATCATTGAAAATGAACCCTCTGAATCCATACCAGACGAAAGTCAAAAGGTCGAGGCAGCAGTTGACCCGGTCTTGCCTTCAGAGTGTTCATCTTCAAATGATACTGTCACTGAAGAGAAAGAGAACGACACCATTCAAATTCTATTCGTAAACACAGACTCCGATGAACTTGGGGGCAGTCTACCCATTCCTTTATCATAGGAAGGAAGTTCATCAGAGTCATATCAGGCCATCTATTCGGTCCCACCACCAAGCAACCTAGTCGTTTCCTTCGACTGGAATCTACTAGGCAGACCCTGTATACCAACTAGTGTACCATTTCGAATCATTGTACAAGCTTATAGAATGCTCATGGTTGGTACCATCATCGATGAAGGGGATTCTGTGATTATCCTTTCCTCAACTTCTTTGAAAGCGCTTGGTTCTCCATTGCTTTTACCTGAAATGAGAAATCTGACAGGCTTTGACAAAGGAACCAGTCGACCATTAGGGATCCTTCCAAATGTACCCATTACTTTGAGAAGGAAAATCGTTCACATGAATGTGATGGTAGTTCAAGAACCCTTGGATTATAATCTACTCCTTGGACGCGACTATATTTATTGCATGGGAGCTGTCATCTTGTCACTCTTTAGAGTAATGTGTTTTCCACACGAAGGCAGAATGGTCAAGCTTGTAGACCAAATGTCATTCCCTAGTTCACACATCGCAAATAGTCAAATGCCATCCCTAAATGGTCTTTTCACATAAGGAATGTCTCATTGATCTCCAGTCCGTCCACCTGATGAGCACGAGTGATTCAAGAGGATGTGACTGAAACCCAGGGGGCATGCACCCTGGTTTGCTTCAGCAGAAAAACTCTGGGTATAGGGTAGGTTTCGGCGAAGGATATATGACTAGTTTGATACCCATCCGTATAGAAAAATGGTATTAGACCGGATAAGATACCTCCATTAAAAGGTAGGCCTTTCCTGATAGAAAAAATGTTTTGTCTGCAAATTGAAGGTTAACCTGGAAAAGGTTGGCCTTTCCTGACAGAACAAACGTTTTGTCTGCAAGTTGAAGGGTAACCTGGAAACTCTACTTCTCTATACTTGGGGGCATGCAAACCTTTCCACATGCAAGCGAAGAGCGACCATTTATTTTTAAATTTGTAGGTCCTCTAACCCTTTAAACCCATAAAGCTAGTCATTTCCTAGCTTGCATAAAAAAATGATCTGGGGCAAAGCTTCCAAAAGGTGCAAGCCCCTTAAAAATGGCATCTTGAATGAGACATCCTTATTATACGACTGGCGAGCAGTGTTACCAAAGGGTTCAAGCTCCTTTAAAAATAAACCCGCCACGAGTAGTTTTAATGCATAGTTCAATCTTGTTAAAAAATAAACATAAGCCATGAGCAAATGTTTCCCCCAGAGTTTAAGCTCATTAAAAAATGAACCAGTAAATAACCATTGTGAATGCCTTATCGCCAACTTTTGAGCCTTGGTCATGTTCTCATCATCACCTCCACTCTGTTTTAGCCGATCATTCACTTCCATTTGATTGTTTACCCTTTCGAGGAACATCTGCGAAGAGTGATTCTACTAGCCATCCTTGTGACACTGGCGTGATTGGAAAATTCCAAACCTTACCTAGAATTAGCTGCTACCCAAAATCATCACTTGTTCCTCGAAAAACGAGTCTCCTTTAAGATCCCTTCAACTGACTCGTAAAATATGAAAAGATTTCCGAGCGATTAGCCTCTCTGGCTCATTAAATTCATCGGAAGTGCTATCCCTCCTCTAGATTTTAATCTTTTTGGACCTAAGGGATTATTACATAAAAAGATTGAGCGCTTGTCTTGTTCGGCTCGTTAAAACTATCGAAAATTCATCCCTTTTGTATTATTTTAAGCTTTTTCAGACTTAAGGGATTATATGATGAAAAATAATCTTTGGAGTCTCCTTTCCATCCCTTTCAGACTCTCTAAAATTGAAAAGGACCGAGTTATCTTTGTCGTCAAACTCGTTAAAGCCGAATAACAACAAACTCGTCCAAATAGACGAGAATGAGTTTCACTGTCACTAGGCTCACTAAAATATAGTGACAGGTTCGCCCGAAGGGCAGATTATAGATCAAGCATATGTTATCCTCCTCAATCTTGACAAAAATAAAGAGGTACTGGTCAGAAATGACTGGAGAAAATTGGGAAGAAAACTTGAAAAAGCTTTATTGGTAGCAAGTCGCTCTTGAACATGACACTTTCCTTCCGCATCGAAGCTGGGTTGGGTTTTTCTGTTCCCTGGTCACAGCATTGGTCTGTCACACCATCCATATTTGGGGTTAATGCTACCAATCCATCGTCAATGTCATCGATATGTTCAAGAGAAGTCATTCAGACAATTCACCTGTGTCTCACCCACTGCAATACATTCACGCTCCATTCTTTCATGACCGCCACCCTTAACACTGTATCGTTAGATCGTTTCCACCTCCAAAATCATTTTCTTTGTTCCGTGTCATAGATGTGGGATTAATTAAAGGCCTCCTATGACGGGTCACTTCTTGTCGACATCAACTCATTATCCAAGAAGTCGACCTAGGAACAACCCTTTCAGTACTTTGAAGCTTGCATGCCTCAATGGCAAGTTTCTCACTTTTGGCGACAGGTTTATATTAATGGCTTTCAACCACAAGATTTTGCATGGTGTTCGACGCCAAGCCATTTTTTCACACCATGTGAATTGTACTGTAGTACCTTGAGGGTCATTTTCATTATTTGGGATTCCTCTCATGCCTGTTAATAGCTTACATCATTGGCTGGTAAGCAGGAAATGTCTTTCCATGTTCGACTCCAGAACATTTTTCACATGCATCGACTTGTACTCCGAGTGAAGATTGAACAAGTTTTGAAGACCCTAGATCTAGTTTCATCCATCCGGGCTGCAATATATTCAAGTATATAAAGACATCAAATGTACATCTTTGCCAAACAGATGATCATCCAAATCAAAGGATGATGAGTCCGAATCATCAGTCTGCTACACAGACGATTGTCTATCATATGTACATGAAAATGAATTTATAAAGCTAAGCATGGGAATGCCCGTCTCAGCTAGATCATGAAAAAATGTTGTCAAGATAATATATTGTATTGTATCTTATTACAGGTTGCCTCCCAGCTCGAAAAAACTTCAGATCCTCATGGCAAAGCATTTCACCCGAAATCAAAGAATTAACGACCTCATGCTTTAGGGGGCAACTGTTATAGACATTTTTGGGCACTACAACCCCAATCATAAATGTCCATAAACTGAGGGCTCCTAAGTCCCTAAAAGTGTTTCTTCACTACCTAAAGGAACAACATCAGCTGATTACATCATCTCCCAGAAGTTCTCCACTAAAAACTGCTTAGAAAAGGTCAAAAGTGGACCATACTGAATACCTAGTGTAGAGGGTGCGATGCATATCACCTTCCCAGTGTAAAGGGTGCAATGCATATTGAATGGATCCTCTGTGGGGTGCGATGGTAGGGAATGGACAAATGGCAGGGACAATTTCCGAAGTGGAAGATCATGGAATCTTCCAGAAGCTTCCCCTCTGACACTTGTCTCTCTGTTTTCAACCAGGGATGAGTAAGAGATCATCATCCTCCAAGTGGAATCAAGAACTATTAGAGAGAGGACACTAATCAAGACCCAAAAAGATGACTCGCCCCCCTACAATCATCTATATATGGATCCCTCATCACAGATATCCAGAGGCTGGAATTTTGTATCTTGTAGAGAAGTGTTGTTGGTTTTCTGGAGAAACTTCATAGTGTTGGGTGATCTAAGCTTTACTTGAGGTTAAGAAGGGCTTTATTTCTAGAGGATTATGTTGAGTTAGAACATATGGTTGTAGTCCTCTTGCTACTATTGATCTTAATAAAGATATTCAAGTTTTGCTCCATATTCTTGTATGTTTGCTTATATATGCATTTGTATGGTTAACACATATCTGGTCCTATGTTATTTATGAATATAGATATATGTTCTTCAATAGTAGTATGATACTTTGATTCCGCAGGTGCTCTTCGAAGCTGGGCAGACGAAGAAGAAGTGGAAAAGGTCTATCAGGAAGGAGAGGAATCAAGCAAGGGAACCAAGTGCAAGACTAAGGTTGGTCTCCTTTGTTCCACACTTATCTATTTTCATAAAGGAAAGTGAAATTAGACTTTACTTGTTTGTTTCTAAGATAGCTACCAGTCTTAGTGGGAATAATAGCTCCGAGTGGACACTATTCCCGGTAACATGCGGCATCAAAGGCTTGGACATATTGGAGAGAAGGGCCTTCGAATACTTCATCGTAAAGGTATGGTAGAAGGTATGAGTAATAGCTCTCTGGATTTTGATTTCTGTGAAAATTATGTATATGGGAAGCAGAATCGGGTGAGTTTCCCCTCTATTGGTAAGAGGACAAAACATATATTAGAGCTTGTGCACAGTGATGTGTTTGGACCTGTGAAGGTTCCATTACCGGGCATGTCTGTGTACTATGTATCATTTATAGATGACTTCTCAAGGAATACATGGATATATTTCCTTAAGAAGAAATCTAAAGTATTTGACAGGTTTAAAGAATTTAAGGCTCTGGTGGAAAACCAGACAGAGAAGAAGATAAAGGTGTTAAGGACAGATAATAGTGGAGAGTTTTGCAGTAAGGAATTTGAAGAATTTTGTAAGAAGTGTGGTATAGCACAACAGAAGACTACTCCATATACACCTCAACAAAATGGAGTTGCAAAAAGAATGAACAAGACGTTGATGGAAAGGGCAGGAAGCATGCTCAATGGTGTCGGGTTAGGACAAGAATTTGGGCAGAGATGGTGGAGAAAACATGTTACTTGGTTAATATATCACCTTCATTAGCGTTGGAGGATAAGACTCCAAAAGAGGTATGGACTGGTAAGAAACTCTCTTTCACATCTGAGGGTATTTGGATGTGAAGCATATATACATGTTCCAAAGGATAAATGAACAAAGTTGGATAGTAAATCTGAAAAGTGCATCTTTATTGGGTATAAGGATGGTTTAAAGCGTTATAAGATTTGGAACCCAGTAAGAAGGAAGGTTGTGTACAATTGAGATGTGGTGTTCAGAGAGATGAAAGACGTTATTAAACATGAAGTCCAACCAAAGGAACCTGAGAAGATAGAGTTTGAGTTAAAGGAGGAAGAATCAGACTCTACAATAGAGGAGGAATCAGAAGATGAATAGCCACAAACCCTGGGTGTGTGAAGATCAGCTCGAAAAAGAAGGCAATTAGAAAGGTATAGTCCATATGTTTTCTGTTCAATTTTTTTATTATCTATTACTGATGATGATCCTAGAACTGTGAAGGAAGCAATAGATTCAGAGGATGGAAAACTCTAGAAAGAGGTCATGGTTGATGAAATGACATCTTTGCACAAAAACGAGGCTTGGGATCAGGTGGAGTTGTCAGCTGGAAGGAAACCCATTAGCAGAAAATGGGTGTTCAAGAAGAAAACAAGTGTAGAAGGAAAGGTGGAGAAATACAAAGCTCGATTGATAGAAAAAGGGTATTCCCAGGTGCTAGGAATTGATTTTGGTGATATTTTTTCTCCTATTGCCAAGGTAACTTCTATTAGATTACTTTTATCTGTTGTTGTTGCTTTTGATTTTGAGGTAGAACAGATGGATGTAAAGACAACATTTCTTCACGCAGATCTGGAAGAGGAAATCTACATGAAGCACCTGAAGGATTTGCGGTGAAGGGTAAGAAAGAACTAGTATGCAAGTTAAAGAAGTCTTTGTATGGGTTAAAATAGTCACCCACGATCTAGTATAAAAAATTTGATACATTTATATGTGGACTTGGTGTTGGGTCTTGAAAATGTCATTCATTTCCATTACACTTTCACTATTATGTCTGTTATATCACCTCCATTTCACTACTATGTCACCACATTCATCCCACTTTCATTATCATTGGGCCACATTTATGTTTTTCCAAACTTTATTAATTCTAAGCCTTTTTAAGTGAATTTGTGGTTAAAAATTAGAAAATAATGTGCATATGCTTACACCTAACAAGTGGGTTGAGATTGTTGACATGTGTAGGTTGAAAGGAGGCTTCTAGAAGACCTTTATGTGGCACCCTAAGGCCAAATTCTAATTTGAGTGGAAACAATCATGGGATCATGAGGATAGGTGTCACATCTCCTAATTATATTGAAACTCTAAGAAGACATGTGCCTTATCAGTTCCTATTTTGATTAGGACTCTAGAGGAAGAGGGAGAGATTCATGGACTCTCATTAATGAGATGGCTTCTCATCTTTTTGTATAAATAGGGGATCTCTCTCCTTCATTGGTTAGCTTTTTAGTCCGAGCTTAGCTTGGCTTTTTAGGTCTATAACTTGGAGCTTGTTGTTTTTCTTTGATGGCTTTGGAAAGCTTTGGAGAGCTTTGTTGTACTTTGTAATTTTGAAGAATTTGAATAAAGCTTTGATGTTCTCAACATGGAAAGAGATGTGAAGTAGATGTCATGGAGCATATTAGAATGTAAGGTAGAGTAGATTTTGCTTTGTAGTTTTGCTTTCATTTCATTCAAGTATGTCATTTTATTTCTTTCAAATTTGATAGTTTAGATTTTCCATTCATGCAATTTTAATTCATGCAAGTGTGTTCAACCGGTTGATTGTAGATTAGTTTTTCTTTACATGTTTTTGCATCAAATAGTGACATGAGGTTTGCCTCTCTGCTGAAATTTTTCTTAATCTTTTCAATTTCAATTATGCTTTGATTTCAGCCTTATTTATTTGTTGTTGTTAGCTAGTTTAGATATCAAATTCTTGATGTTATTTGACGTTATCTCTGGAGCCATGGCTTAACCCCGAAAAGCTACTTGGTGAAATATCGGGTTATAAGTGGAGTGATTTGATTTTATTTTCATTAATATAAAAGTAGGTAGTTTAGTTATCAAGTTCTTCATGTTTTTTTACGTTATCTCTGGAGCCATGGCTTAACCCCGAAAAGCTACTTGGTGAGCTATCAGATTATAAGTGAAGTAATTTGATTTTGTTTTCATTAATCTGCATGTAGGTAATTTAGATATCAAGTTCTTCATGTTATTTGACGTTATCTCCGAAGCCATGGCTTAGCCCCGAAAAGCTACTTGGCAAGCTATCAGATTATAAGTGAAGTAATTTGATTTTGCTTTCATTAATATGAAAATAGGTAATTTAGATATCAAGTTATTCATGTTATTTGACGTTATTTCCAGAGACATGGCTTAGCCCCGAAAAGCTACTTGGCAAGCTATCAGATTATAAGTGAAGTAATTTGATTTTGCTTTCATTAATCTGCAAGTAGGTAATTTAGATATCAAGTTCTTCATATTATTTGACGTTATCTCTGGAGCCATGGCTTATCCCCGAAAATATACTTGGCGAGTTATCGGATTATAAGTGAAGTAAATTGATCTTGCTTTCATTAGTCTGCAATTTTTGGTTTGTTTGAGTGCAATAGTTTAGATTTTATTTCTATAATTAAATGGGCAGTAGAGACACTGATTTTATGATCAAAACTTCATATTTTTCTTGATTTAAGTAGCTGCATATTTACACTTTTGTTCAAGTACTGATTTTATTAATAGCATGTTTTGAGATCTTTTGAAGTGCTAAGTTTTGGAAGTTATTATAAGGGACATAAACCTTGTCTTGAAATCTACATCCATACTTGACCTTTAAAAGTATTATTAAGACCTTAGAATATGATTTCCATTTGCATTAAATACTTTAGGAAACTAACAAGAACAAAACCCAAAAAACAACATAAAATATAAAACAACGAAGTAAGAAAAATGTTAATTAAGCAGATATGGTGCACCACACTTCATCAGTTTACGATACTCGGATTGATAATTTATGTAGAGCAATTTAAGATGTTAAATTGACTAGACATTTTGGCGCCGTTGCTGAGGAAGTGTAATTAGGAGACCTTATTTCTTACATCTAAAAAAAAAAAAAAAAATCTTGAGTACGCTCTCCTCTTGCACTTTGTGTGATTTGGAGGATCAGAAAAAGAATTGTTATGTAAAAAAAAGGAAAAAAGAAAAAAAAAAGAGACAAAATAAACTTCATCATTTCAATTGATTCAATAT
>APFE031233009.1:5189-59078 GCA_000404065.3 Pinus taeda | reverse complement strand
ATATATAATGAAACCCAATTCCCTTGATAGGTTCAGCTGTCCAAGATTAACCAGTTATGATTTGTATTGGTCCTCAAAACACTGTGTCATGTTTTAATAAGATTCTGCAAATTAGCTGCGGAATGCAGCCTGATTATGTAGTTAACTGAGAATTCTATAGCTAATTTTAAGGTTTAGCAGGTTACAGGCGTCCATTGAAGAAACCGACCACATGGACATCTCTGGAATCATTCTGACATGGATCCTATCCTAGTCACCCAGCCCAGATTGATAAAAAAGTTAGCTTGAGACCTCAGTCAAAGTCTTGTTTTTAGTATGTTTTACTTGAAGTCTTTGCTGCTTGAAATTGAAAATCATTAAGCCTTTTTTATAAAATTTCACAATTTCAGAGAAAAAAAAGAGAAAAATAATGAATGGCTATCCCCAATTCCAGTTCCCACTGTGGCCTCAATAGAAAATTTACATTCATGTTTGAGCTTTGGCCTTGAAACAAACCTGCAAAATCATAAAAAATAAAAATAAACCTGCAAAGTAAACAATTCTCCCATTTTTTGCGGCTTGAAATATCCTCTGTTCTTTGGCTCTAACCTCAAAATTGAAAGTTGTGAGATTATTCTGAGTTGTGAAGAGCAAAAGCAATCAAATAGTAGATCATCACCTTCACAATTTTTGCACAAAAATCAGCAACTAAAGTCAATAGTTGTAGATGAATTGAGGCTCAGCTCCATGATTATAAACGATCAGGATTTTACTACCCTTTCTCCTGCTGAGCTTCAAAATGAAGATCTCACCGTGTCTGGCACTTGAACAACTGAAACTTATCTTAAGGTTGTTTGAAACTTATCTTAGCTAAATATCGATGGAATAGCAGTAGAATTTGCTAGAAAACTACCCATAGCTCAACATGTGAAAAAATTAGTTTGTTTCTACGAAAACATGGGATAGTTATTGTAGAAAATGTTTACTTGCTGCCACTGGTTAGTGTAGATATTGCAAACTTTGAGACGTCGATTGATTATGATGTTGGAGGGCAATTATATGAAATTTTGGATATTTATTTCACTGATTCATACACTGGGAATACATCTGAAACAATTTTTCTCTCAAAAATTCATTTCACAGCCGAATGCAGCGACTCACGAAAACACAAAACACTGAAAAACATCAAACTTTAACTACATGATTCGGCCAAATAAAAATGAAATTATAAAAAATAAAACATGGGTTTTTTCGGAAATAGGGTCAATTAGATAGCCCAAAAATGGTTTTAAGAAATTCATGGCGATTTGCGAGAAGTTTTTGGTTCTCTGAAGCCTCTTTTTGCATGCCGCGTGAAGAAAAACAGATTTTAATTGATAAACAGTCTGTTGTTTTGAATCTGCATGCTTGGAGAGGAGAATTATTATTTAGGAATCAACTGTGTTTTGGAATTTAAACATGATTACATGTCTCCCACCTTTCGCCACCCGTCTGTACCTGTTCTGTTACTTCCTATTTAATAGCAAGATGATTGAACACAACAACGATTAATGTGAACAAGTTGAATACGGCTCTTCACAGCCGACGAATGAATGTGGCAAAGTATTCAATGCCAAGAGTATTGCTGTTAAGCACAGTTATGTGGCATCTAGCAAAGGAGGCTGCCAACTTTACCGCACAGGTTATTATTATGAATCTGGTTATGCCCCTGTGTTGGATTACCACACTTGCCACATTTGACATCAAGTTTGCTAGTTGTCGAAACCTTTGCTAAGTATCCCCCATTGGGTCGTTTTGTAGTCAGGGATATGTGTCAGACAATTGCTATAAGAGTCATTAAAGCTGTTGAAAATATCATACATTTCCATTAATCTGATATATTTTCATCGCGAAAATTGTTTTGCTTCATATACCATTTACAAATTTTTTATTTTTTAGGTAGACAGTGAAGAATGTTTTTTGAAAAATAGCAAAGAAGATCATGAATAATTGGTCTTGTGCACCAGCTGTGATCTTAGGCTCTCTCTCCCTGGTACTTGGCTGCATAAAATCTCTTTTCCAATAACTTAAATCAGAAAACTAATGGTTGATTGTCTTTTAGCTATAGAATGCAACCTGATTCCGCAGCTAACTGGCATTCTGCAACCATTTTCATAGTTCTATAGGTTATAGGTGTCAGGAGACGAAACAAACCACATGGGTAGCTAGGAAAATGTCAGTACATCGACGATGTCCTATTCATTTGATCCAAATCGATGAAAAAGACCGTAGTTAAAAGAAAGTCAAAGTTTGTGTTATCAGTAAGTCGCCACACTAAGTCACCACATATCAAGAAAAAATAATAATTTTGAATCAAGGAAATGAATAAGGTATTTACTCACTTTTCTAAAGGTATTGATTAATTTTGGACTGATGATGAAAGATGAATGGATAAATTTTTATTCAAGATTTTTAGCTACAGAAACTGTGCACATTCTACAGCTAAAGTCCAATTCCACAGCTAAACATCAATTTGCAGCTGAAAAACCTCATTGTTCAAATTAGTCTAACTTTCTCATACAAAATCAAATTTTGATGATTTAAGTATCGTTGGAAAGATCTCAACAAGATCTACACAATGTGAAATCCATCATTAAAGTTTGAAATGGTAAATAATTAAATAAATTGCTGAAAATAAACAACATCAACTTGAGGCACTAATTCCAAAATAGGTATAAATTCTTTTGATTTTTCCTTTGAGAACTTGTTTTATTAATACAAATTCTTAGTTTTGTGTATAGATATCATAACTAGAGAGATTGATCACCTCTCTCCTTTGATAACCTTACATTTCATTGCAGAAGAAGTATTAGTTTTTTTTTTACAAGTTCCAGGAGGAAGGACAAATGACTACAAGAGAATGGTGTCTCTTTAGGAGACTAATTTGTTTCTTAAGAGGATGATTAGCAACAAAGAGGAAATATGCTGATACAAAATTAGATCCAAACACTTGAAAAACTTTCAGATACTCTTGTCTCCATCACATCCATACCTCATAATAAACCATTCATCTCATTTTCCTCCATATTTTCCATTTACATTCACATACACTTTCCATCTCTTTTTGTCCATTCATAACTCACAAATAAAAGCAAGAGGCTCATGCACATGCTTATTTCCCATTACCATTTTTTCTCTCCATTGCCATCTTCCATTTTCATCTTCCCTTTCTTGTCATTTTCATTTCGCAAATAAGCCCCGCTTCAATGCAAATTATTGAGTCTATAGTCCTTTGAGTCTAAGTTCCTTGTAAAGACACCTTGAGGCTTGCATGCCTTAATGGCAAGTTCTCATGCTGAAAAACAATGGGAATACATTAATGTCCCTTGTTCATCAGATATTCTAGGTGAATCGACATCGACAAAACTATTCGTACCTAGCGAGATGTGTTTGGGCATCTTGACTCTCATTGTCCTCAATGGTGAGAGTTCTTATGTTGACTAGTGGCATCCATCAATGGCCACTAAGTCAACAATTTCTTGCTATGTTCGACATTAGAACATCTTTTCACATAGTAGGAATTGTGCCAATGAGTTTTGAAGACATGAAGACTATTATTTTCATGATTTTGGAGCATATTAAACAAGTTTTAGTAGAGCAATAAAAAGTCATCTTAACTCTTTATCCATGACTCTTCTTGTTCGGCCACTTTAAGAAGAATATGATTAGAATTTTGCAGCCACCACACATACAACTCATCAATTCCAAAGGGTAAGTTAAGGTACGTAATTTTCTAACTTTTGACCATAGAATTCCATAAAAAGCTAAAATGATAATTGTTGGAAAAACATTTATCTTCCTCATTTCATAAAATTGCCAATACCATCAGTTGTTGGGGGTCGGGGGGGTGGGGGAATACATTCATATTCATATTTTTCCATGTCCATTCAGGAGCCCACATACTTCCAACATATATTAACTATTACATTGTCATTATGAGCATACGATGGCTTTTCAAGAAGTGCTTAAAGGATAAATTGGATACAAACAAAATCATGGTTGTCACACAAGAACCAACCATCATGCAATCCAATAAAGATATACTTTGCAACAATAATCAAAATATCATTATGCAAAGTTCAAAGATAAAAATATAATGAAAAAACAAAAGATGGTTGTAACACAAGAACCAACCATATTGCAATTCAAGTAAAACACTTTGCAGAAATATGAAGTTATCAAATGATATCATGCAAAGTTAAGCCAAGCTCAAGGATCAAAAGAGTTAATGTAATATATATTGCATAAGGACATGCAATAACATCAGTTGGGGGGTATGTTGGGTCTTGAAAATGTCATTCATTTCCCTACACTTTCACTATTATGTCCATTATATCACCTTCATTTCACCTCCATTTGAATACTATGTCACCACATTCATCCCACTTTCATTATCATTGGGCCACATTTATGTTTTCCAAACTTTATTGATTCTAAGTTTTTTTAAGTGAATTTGTGGTTAAAAATTAGAAAATAATGTGCATATGCTTATACCTAACAAGTGGGTTGAGATTGTTGACATGTGTAGGTTGAAAGGAGGCTTCTAGAAGACCTTTATGTGGCACCCGAAGGCCAAATTCGAATTTGAGTGGAAAGAATCATGGGATCATGAGGATATGTGTCACATCTCCTAATTGCATTGAAACTCTAAGAAGACATGTGTCTTATCAGTTCCTATTTTGATTAGGACTCTAGAGGTAGAGGGAGAGTTTCATGGACTCTCATTAATGAGATGGCTTCTCATCTTTTTGTATAAATAGGAGATCCCTCTCCTTCATTGGTTAGCTTGTTAGTCTGAGCTTAGCTTGGTTTTTTAGCTCTTTAGCTTGGAGCTTGTAGTTCTTCTTTGATGGCTTTGGAAAACTTTGGAGAGCTTTGTTGTACTTTGTAATTTTGAAGAATTTGAATAAATCTTTGATGTTCTCAACATGGAAGAAGATGTGAAGCAGATGTCATGGAGCATATTAGAATGTAAGGTAGAGTAGATTTTGCTTTGATTTCATTCAAGTGTGTTCAACCAATTGATTGTAGATTAGTTTTTCTTTACATGTTTTTGCATCAAATAGTGACATGAGATTTTTCTCTCTGCTGAATTTTTTCTTAAGCTTTTCAATTTCAATTATGCTTTCATTTTAGTCTTATTTATTTGTTGTTGTTAGCTAGTTTAGATATCAAATTCTTCATGTTATTTGACGTTATCTCTGGAGTCATGAATTGACCTCGAAAAGCTACTTGGCGAGCTATCAGATTATAAGTGAAGTGATTTGATTTTAATTTCATTAATCTGCAAGTAGGTAGTTTAGATATCAAGTTATTCGTGTTATTTGACTTTATCTCCAGAGCCATGGCTTAACCTTGAAAAGATACTTGGCGATCTATCGGATTATAAGTGAAGTAATTTGATTTTTCTTTCATTAATCTGCAAGTAGGTAATTTAGATATCAAGTTCTTCATGTTATTTGACGTTATCTCCGAAGCCATGGCTTAACCCCGAAAAACTACTTGGCAAGCTATCGGATTATAAGTGAAGTAATTTGATTTTTCTTTCATTAATATGCAAATAGGTAATTTAGATATCAAGTTCTTCATGTTATTTGATGTTATCTCCAGATCCATGACTTAACCTCGAAAAGCTACTTGGCGAGCTATTGGATTATAAGTGAATTAATTTGATTTTTCTTTCATTAATTTTCAAGTAGGTAATTTAGATATCAAGTTCTTCATGTTATTTGACATTATCTCTAGAGCCATGGCTTAACCTCGAAAAACTAATTGGCGAGATATCGGATTTTAAGTGAAGTAAATTGATCTTGCTTTTGTTAGTCTGCAATTTTTGGTTTGTTTGAGTGCAATAATTTAGATTTTATTTCTGTAATTAGATGGGCAGCAGACACAGTGATTTCATGATCAACACTTCATCTCTTGCTTGATTTAAGTAGCTGCATATTTACACTTTTGTTCAAGTACTAATTTTATTAATAACATGTTTTGAGATCTTTTGAAGTGCTAAGTTTTGGAACTTACTATAAGGGACATAAACCTTGTCTTGAAATCTACATCCATACTTGACCTTTAAAAGTATTCTTAAGACCTTAGAATAGGATTTCCATTTGAAATAAACACTTTAGGAAACCAACAAGAACAAAACCCAAAAAACAACATAAACTATAAAACAACGAAATAAGAAAAAGGTTAACTAAGCACATATGGTGCACCACACTTCATCAGTTTCTGATATTCGGATTGATAATTTATGTAGAGCAATTTAAGACGTTAAATTGACTAGACACTTGGCTTCACCAGAAGCAAAGCAGATCACTGTTTGCATTTTAAACTAATTGGGGACCGTGTTATTTGTCTGGTCTTGTATGTGGATGATATGTTGCTGGTTGGAAATAACAAAGAAATTATCCAGGATTTGAAGACCCAATTGTCCTCCAAATTCAACATGAAAGATCTTGGTGCTGCAAACTATATATTGGGCATGGAAATTAAAAGAGACCGGGAAAAGAGGAAGCTCTGGTTAAACCATAAGAGGTATGTCGAGACAATATTACAAAGATTTAATATGTAGGATAGTAAACCGGTGAAGGTTCATATTCCTGTAGGTGTAAAGTTATCTATTGAATAGTGTCCCAAGACACAAGAAGAGGAAGAGGACATGTCCCATGTTCCATATGCAAGTGCAGTCAGTAGCCTGATGTATGTAATGGTTTGTACTAGACCAGACATTTCACATACAGTGGGAGTATTCAGCAAGTTCATGTCAAAAACAGGAAAGGAGCATTAGACAACATTCAAGTGGGTTTTCAGGTATTTGCGTGGCACTAGTCATTATGGTTTGTGCTACTAAGGAAGAGTGTTGGATATTCGTGGCTTTGTTGATGCATACTGGGCTAGAAATCTGGATCAAAGAAGATCTACAAGTGGATATGCGTTTAACCCATTTGGATGTACAGTTAGTTGGATGAGTAAGAAACAATCTGTAGTGGCACTATCAACTACAGAGGCAGAATACATGACAACCACTCAAGCAAGAAAGGAAGCAGTTTGGTTGTAGAGATTGTTTTCAAGTATGGGGTTAGTATAGGGAGCTATAAGGATAGAATGTGATAGCCAAAGTTCAATTTTCTTGGCAAAGAACCCTACATATCATTCAAAGACAAAGCACATTTTTGTTCAGTATCACTTTGTGAGGCATATGATAGAAGACAAAAAAGTGTTGTTGGTAAAGGTGGACACTTTGAAGAATACTGCAAATGCATTGAAAAAATTTGTGAGCTCTGAGAATTTCTCTTAATGTAGAGAAACAATGGGTGTTGCAGGGATGGATAAATGACAAAGCTCTCTTGTGGCTCCTTGTGGAAAGTAAACAACAAGTGTGAAAATGTTGGGTTGTGTTATATTCTGTCCACGACTAGCCCATGTAGTTAACCAGGTGTTTAGAGGGGTGGCGTAGCCCCCCTTTGTTGTGTCGATTACTTAGTGGAGTGGTCACAGGGGGTTTGATAGGTGCAGGTAACCCCACTCTATGGGGTCTAGAGCAGCGCCTTGGAAAATTTTGGTTTTGGAACCTATGTTAGGTTGGGTAGACCCACCTATGGTTTTGTGCATGATTTTCACACATGATTTTGGATGCGATGTTTTTTGGTCCATAGTTTTGGACGCGATGGGTTTTGGTTCATGGTATTGGATACTTCGACATGTATAAATATATATTATAACATTACAAGGAACATAATGAAAAATCAAGCTGGTAGTCCCGGTTTTGGGATCCAGGGGAAAATATCTATGCATATGTGTTTTATGTGTTATTCTCTTGCATTGTTTATTTTATGTGTTTTAGAATTCGTATGCAGGTAATTTTTGTATGGAGTTAAAACCTACATACTCCTGATGCATTTGCTGCTATTGTAGACTCTACTGTTACTAGCAATGTTGTGGCAGGTTGAGTTGCTGGTGCCAGTGAAGCTGCCAATGTAGAAGGGACTACTATAGACACAATAGGGATGACATTTACAGAAGTTGATGCAATGTCAGTATGTTTCAATTGGATCAAGCTAGCCAATTCTTTCTCTGTCTCCTTGAGTTGATCATTGATTTTTAGGAACAATTCCATTGACTCTTCATGTTTGGTTTGGTTCTCTATGACTTGAAGTGTTTGAGGATGTTGTAGCTGAGGTATCTTCAATTGCTTCTTCAGTGCAGCAATGTCATTGTTCTTCTTCTTTATCAACTTCTCAGTAGCTTTTATATTTTTGGGATTGTGTCCCAACTCAATAATCAAGTCTTCTAAAGACTTAATCCTTGTATCTTTGGCATGTGAGGAGGCCTTCTCTAACTAAAATTGTGCTGAAATGTTGTTTAAATAGTTTTGTAGCTAATGAGCAGCTATGGTTTTACTTATTAGGGTGGACTATATCATCTCTCCAACTTATTTATGCAGTTCAGTCTAGTCTATGGGATGAACATCCCTTTCCAACACTTCAAATACAACCCTTTTGAATTCTAATGTTGTCTTGGGCTACTGTGTTTTAGGTTTGATAAAAGACATCTACAACTTTCCCTCCTTGATGTCAAAGGCAACATTAGCCTTGTTTAATTTGTGGGAGTGAGATTTAGGTATTGAGCATATGATTGGGCCTTAAGCCTCTCATTTATCATTTTCATTTCCTTGTACTTTCCTTTAATATCTTGGTCTTTGTCATTAGGGCTACTGAAGGAAGACGCTTCCACATTAAGCTGTTTGTGATGTGGAAGACTCTTGTATGTCATCAGACATATTAGTGGACCTACTTCAGTTTACCTTTGTGTTGGTAACCTGTGCTGATCCTTCAGTATATTCATGTTCAGATTTCGAATTGAGCCTTTTCCTCTTGCTGTGACTTGTTTCTTGTTGCAAATTAGAGGTGTCCATTCTTGAAGTGGAAGCTCCCTCTCTATTTATTTTTTGATTTTTCTCCTCATTTTGAGGAGTCTGCATGACTGGAGGGGTGCTCATGGCTCTTTCTTTCTCTTCTGGTACCTACAGGAAAGTACTCTCATCAAGCTACTTTTCCAAATTAATCAAAGTATTTTCTACATCTACCCTCATGCTGTCTCTATCTACTAAAGTATTTTCCACCCATTCTGTTTGATTTGCATGTGCCTCTATTTCTGGTATGGGGTGGTGGATGAAAGGTCCTAGCTTGACCTTTTGCCTTTTCTTGGTAATAAATTATGAAGGGTCATATCTCCATACAAAAATCCTTTGGAATTTCATTCTTTGTAGGATTAGGTCTACCTCTTTCCCTACCTCTCTGGAATTGCATATGAAGGGACCTAATTGGTCTTTGATTTTGAAATAGGCCTTCTTCTTGGAATTGACAAAGTTGACTTCATCTGCATTGATAATCTGTCTATAATATTCTAAGGCAAACAACCTCATAGGGACGTACCTTGGCAACTTATATTGTGCAAGCAGGCAACCATATATTCTGATTTCTATGTGGTTTTGGTAAAGGTACCAATCACCCACTTTGGTTTGCTTGGAAAACTAGAGGACTCTTTTTATCTCAGGACTTATCCTAGGTGGAGGACTTCCAGTGAGAATAGTCATGATTGAATACACAAAGGAATCTATGAAGTTTGAGTATGTATATGGTGATGCAAACTCATGTAAAATTGGGGTCCAAAAAGGGACAGACTTGGGCTAGACCTTGGTGTCAAGCTTCTGAAGATTGAAAGGAAACTTATATGCCTGATAGTACAAAAATATATTGTACAATATAGAAGAGTATTTGAATACCCTCTCATTGCCCATTCTTGTGAACTGTTCATGCATTCTATCAACTATGAAACTGGCAAAGTCATATATGATTGCAGGAGGCTACCTTGGGGTATAAATGGACATGAAAGCAAGAATAAGTTCATCAGTGTATTCACTGGTAGAGTAACCCAAAACACATGATATCATGGTTACAATGTTCTGACCCCATTTAGAGAAAATAGTTGCTACATATGGAGGGGGATCATTAGGGATGTGTTTCTCCTCTCTAATGAAGGTTTGGAAAACCTGGGCCAATATTGATGTGCTTAGCTTGGGATATTGGTCAAACATGTCTCCAATTGAGAGTGGGGTTAGGTTTGGCCCTAGTTGGAACTGTTGCATTTCATTAATGGACTTGGTTGTGATAGTGAAAAGGACCTTCTAGTCATGAGACATTATAGCTCTATTGATGGGGATGTAGCATGCATAGCACATATGAAAAACTTCTAGAAAGATATGAACTTGGGGGAACTAATATCTGGGTAAATTGGACTCCCAAAGGCCAATATCATCTGTATTGTTCAGGTGTCTATCTTTGCTTAAACAATGAATTTTAATCAGGATCTCTATTGCAATTGCGTCTTCAATTTGGAAATCCATATCAGCCAGAGGAAGGTGGTCTAGGTCTAGGTGTGGAGTAGTAATGGGTCTAATGTCCATAGCGATAGGGGAAACCATAATTCATTTCTTGTGGATTTAAATTATGCTCTGGGGGGTTTTTATCCAAGGTTTTCAGTTTACCCAATTTCTTAATTTAAAATACTGCACAGGAAAAAGGTCTTGAAATTTGCAGGGGTAAGAGGTAATTTGTGGTGAAATACCTAGAATTAGGACAATTGGCTCTGAAAATGGTATTTCACGGCAGCTGTAGTGCTTGGTATGGTCTTGGTATGATTTGGAAAGGTTGACTGGGCTGTCTACATTGTCTTCTAGAGTGGAATTGGAAGTATATGGGTAATTTCTATGTTTACAGCGGTCGCAATGGTTTACACAGCTTACAAAGAGAATGCATGGAAAAAGGGAGAAAGAGGGCTTCATGGTCTTTTATAGGAAAATCATTAATTTTGGTGGGTTTCCCTTTCAGATGAACAGTTGACAGTTTTTCGGTTGAGCGGGGGAAGCGGTTTAAAATTGGTGCGGGTGATATTCGGGAGGGATCACTCGATGCCATACATCATCTGACACGTATCATCTGGGGACGAGAGGAAAACCACTTTATCGGGCAATTATTATTTAGCCATCGGGCACGCCTGATATGATTGTGCGTCATAGGATGTGGGGGAGGGATGATTAATGGTAGTCGGGAGGCGAAGCTGCCCGGGGGAAAATGACGGGAGTTGATGGGGTCCCAGGGATTTAATTATGGTGGTTCAAGATTAGTTTAGGGACTAATCTTGGGTTATGTGATCGGGCGGGCTTAATGAGGGATTAGGGAGTGGCGTGAGGATGATACGGGGTTAACTTAAGATTTACGAGGGCTAGGTAAATTAAGTGAAGTTATATCGGGATAAGGGGTAGTTTATATTAGTTTTTATTCAAACTAAGGGGTTAGGGTATTTTATATAGAGTTTTAACTATTTCCAGAAAAAGGGCTATAATGTGTTTATATAATAGAATTAGTTAATTAATATGGAAGTGATGGTGGAGTGGGTTTTCCTAAGTAAAAAGAGGTAAAGTGCATGGGATTGCGCGTTTTGATTTATACTTAGGATAAAAAAAATTGGTGGGTATTTTGGTGAAATAGGATTTACATGGAGGTGAGTCACTTTGCCTAGGTAAATGGTGTTAAAACCTTAGGAAAAAGGGATTTTCTTAGGTTAATGAAGGGAAGTAGATTTTATAAAGGGGGAATGTGTTTTTATGAAGGGGGTTCTAGTGCTTGTCCCCCTAAGTCATGAAGTCGAGGGTCTGGTCCCTCCAAAAATCAGAGAAATTCTCTTAGCCTTTTTCACTTATAGGTTTTAAGTACTAGAACTTATTTATGGGCAGTTAGTGAAGTAAAGGGGAGAAATGAATGAGGGGTTGCTAAATAAACCATATTGTGAACAATTTTCTTTGCTTTGTTTACTACTTATGCATATTTCAAAATTTCATTTGAAACAATGACATAAGTGCTTTTGTATAATCAAATGATATTTTTGCAACATTTCTACTACTTACCCATTTACTCATCCTACCATTTTTCCTTCACTTTATTTGGGTGCATTTACGCTAGCAAACCCTTATCAAGCTTTTTTTCTTCTCTTACAAAGTAAGTTATCTAATTCTAACCTTATATCATCCAAGGGCTCAAATTAAACTGATGAGCTCCTTTTATTTACTCTACCTATCTAATGATCTACCAAGATTATACTATTTGGTTAGACTTTATTCTCTAACTATAAACATAAAATTTAAAACATGAAATAGCCAAGTTTAAACATTTTGACTATCATGGATTGTGGCATGAGTAAAAAGCTGCACACAATCATTTATTATGCATAAAAGTAAATAGTAGTGGCATTTTGACTTTCTCACTTTCATGGTCTCTTTTTGCCTTTTAGTGTTCATATATTCTCATTTTTTTTTTTACCTTTTCTTATTATTTTTGTTCTTTTTTAATTCTTTTAGGACATACCCTCTTTACATTTTTTAATTTTTTAATATGGAAAACATTTGAAAAAAGAAAATTTATGTACAATATTAGAAGGCTTAACCTTAGCCATTCAAAATTATGACTCCTATTGGTATAGGAACCTAATAGTGGCTCCACTTGGGGATGGAATTTTCTAGTGAAATGTCAAGAAATTTGTAGATCAGTAGCCCCTGAATTGTTGTTGATGTTACCTTGCAAAATTTTCCTCTGTGCTTCTGCATTATTAATACTTATGAGAGTAAATCTTTCAAAGCTTAGGGCCTTCTCTTCGCGCTTCAACTTTAAAAAATTCACCATTTAATCCACTCTAGAGTTTTTAAAATAAAATATGCTCTAATGCAAAATGAAAATTAGTAACCAGGTTCAAAATAATGTTTTAGCATTCGACCATTCACTGGCCCACCTTCAGCTTCTATACCATCCATTTCTTTTAGGAAGAAAGCATTATTACCTCTGAAAGCATAAATGACATATGGGCCTTTCCATAGGAAATCAAATTTCATGTGTTTACCTTTGTCTTCCCTCCTTGAATCCCACTTGAGTACTTTGTCACCAAGGTAGAAATCTTCAGCCTTGGTTCTCTTATAAAAAATATTTTTAAACCTTTCATGCACAACTTGAAACCTAATATAGACCTCTTCCCTAGTTTGTTGAAGCTGAATTGTTTGGTTGATTCTTCCTTGGACACTATTTGGTTCAACCTCCAATTCTTGAAGAAAATTCATCACTGGTGTCCCCAAAGAAGATGGGAAAACAACTTCTTGTTGACTTGTATGGGCCTAACCCAGGTTCAAAGGTGATTTAGCCAAACATATCCTGGCACTACTGTCCATTTCGACAATAGTCTATGGAGCGGGGAGTGAGGTCTCACCTGAAGTAGTATGGGATGGTGTTAGAACTAGGTTTACACACACTAGAGATGTCTTGATAATTTTTGGGAGCTTCGTGGTTCGAACCTTCGTACATGCTGCTTTGTGCAGCTATCTATCCCTTGTAACCGTGACGCTTCCTTCACGCTACTCTATTCGCATCGCGAAGAGAGTATTACCCTGATTCCCTATACTTACTGTAGTATTATTATAGTAATTAACTTATCTGTGTGAGCCCAGTATTATTTTTTTATCACTCAACATTCATATAAGTGCGCGCAATCATCAAAACAGTATAAATGCATAAAAGTAAGAGGAAACCCAGATACCTAGTGTTTAGAATCAACCTTATCTTTATTAAGTCTTCCTTCAATTACATTCTCAACTCTGCCTTACGCACTCAGCTACAGGGGTTTGCGCACTCAGTTACAGACTCTACTAGGCCTCCGTGCACTCAGCTGCAGAGTCTCTTCCTACTACTACGACCCAATACTCTTAAACTCTTCTTCTATACTTGAACCATTCCTATTCTTCTCTCTAATTTTCTATCTTTACAACTTAGAGCCTTACTCTATTTATATAATCCCATGGTCTGTGGACCATGAGTAGGCTGACACAACTTTACATTACATTACAATATTTTAGGGTAGACAACCCTATGACTCATCCTATACTTCGTGCTCCGCATCCACAATTCGTGGAATCTTACAAAACCTTTGACCAAAACTTGGGCTTTGAGCCCCAAAAACTTGTTGTGGGGGGATTCCATTCCCACCAGGCCCCCAACATGATCATCGTGACTTGTCCTGAGTCACTCTGCTGGTGCGGTGATCTTTGTACAGAGCCCCTCCAACTGTTCCCTGACTACTTGGAGGTCCGCGGTGCACTGTTCTGCTGTTTGTTGGACCTACTACATGCACTCTTCTGTTGCTTCTTTGTGAGGCTCCACTATTTGTCTTAGTGCACAGAGTCCTTGCATCTGCTTCGCGACCTTGCCCTCAATCTCGAGGTAATGGTGAAGGCCTCATCAATCAAAGGTTGGATGTGCATTTTGAGAAGGGCCTCTTTCTGTCTTGTAGCATCCACCCGCTCTTTTAGTGCCCTTGCCTATTGCATCTTATCCAATTGTCGGGTGAGGATGATTGTCTGTGTCGTTCCCTTGACACAGTCATACTGCTGCTGCAGTTTGCGTGCCTCTATTTCAAGGCACTATATGTTAGGGTCCTCTTTTAAGGATGTGAGGATGTCGAATTCTTGGTCCAACATACCGATGCAGTCTTGCACGACTCTTCCAATTTCTTCCAATCCTGTCTAAATCGTGCTAACGCACTATTCTTTCACTTCCAGAGGAGTGGAAGGTTGTGCCTTCATCCACAGCTCAACAATATGGAGGTTTAGCTCGAGCTTTACTCGTGTTCTTTCTTTATCCGTGCTTCAGACTCCACTTGCCAGACAATGGATTTGCATCTCGGCCGATAGGTTTGCGGGGATGGATAATTCTGGAATGTGCTGGCATGCTTCATCCACTGTTTGCATCATCTACTAATTCTGTTCCACTAGCTCATCACACCGCAAGCTGAGTTGTTCGATGTTGATCTTCTGCTCACTCAATACTTAGATCATGTGACCTTCCTAGGCACATAGCTTTGTTGTTATGCTGTCCTGCAATAGGTACAATGTGTCTCGCGGAAGGGCAGCCAAGTTTAGGCCAAGTCCATTGATCCTGCTCACCGAGGCTCTATCCTCCTTGATTTCAAATATTAACGCTCCTTCCAGTAGCACTATGGTGTTGGCCATTTTTGCGTGCAACAGCTGCTCTACTGCTGATGTACCTGCGGTGCCATTGACGGCTACTGTTCCTTCCTGTGGGGGCCGCACCTAAAGTTCCTACAGTTGTGCCCTTAGGGCCCCCAACACATTCTTTTGCTCTGTCAGAGCTTCCTGGAGCACTTCCCTGGTGAACTCATGAACTATGTCGCCGATGTCATAGAGATCACCCTCTGTCAATGTAATTGGTTCAATGTCCAGTTTGGAAGCCTTGGTCTTCTTTCATGGGCGTAATCTTTCCATACTACGTGGCCATTTCAATTGTGTAGATATTGTGCTCAGGTCCGCACCTTTGATTGTGTCCTCTGCTCCTTTTCCTATGGTCAAGTTCGGGCCCCCCTCTTCCTGCATCATGGTGACCCTTGTTGCCTATGTTGTTGTTGCTTTTTCAGTGGTCTTTTCCTATTCTGCGACTGCCTTCGTTGCCTCACGGGCAGCCCTTATGTCCGCGGCCAATTGTTCGTTGCATCTTTGTTGGGCCAGCTGGGTGATGCATAGCTTGGTTGCATCCTTCTGATTTTGTGCCGTTGTTCTATCCTACTCCGCCATATTTGGGACGTGCCACTTGGGAGGCCATGATTCAAGCATAGAGAAGATGGCATCATTGATTGCGATGAAAGGAAGCTTGGTCTAGGTCTGCACTGGATCCTTATGCACCTTGATATACACATTGTGCAGATCTGCCTTGAAGTCTACAAAGCTCCACAGACTGTTTTACTCTGTGGGGGATAGGCATGGCCACCTCTTAATCCACATCCGAATGTTCACCTCCATGAGCACCCTTAAAATTTTAGACTCGCGGATCCGCATGGTGTCCTTTGTAGCCTAGAGCGACGCATATTTTGCAACCTATGGAAAGTCCTGTTCGATATGAGGGAACTAACTGTCTTAAGGTAATTCCCCTGTCACCAATAAAATGGACAAGAGAAACCATGTGTAGTGGAATGTCTTGCCCTGCTCTTAAGCTTCCTTGTAGTTCGTTAGGAATTCTTAGCAGAGGAACTCAGCCCAATTGAATTGGACCCCCTCTACGCATTATTCTGCTAGTGCAACTACCGACACTGGCACCTCGTCCCTGCAACATTTTCTCATCACCTTCTCAGCCAGGAGTTGGGTGGCTACATGCACCCCTTTATCTTTAATGCTACTCATTGTGTAGCCCCTCTTCTTATTTTCCAATTTGTACTTCTTATTCATGGCCTCTGCGAGCACCAAATCTCCACTTTTCCCGACTATATCCAGGGTCCTTTCCCTTATAGGGAAGCCAAGAAATCCTATGAATAAGCTCCACTGTGATGGGAATAGGCTCCTATAGCCATAGGTACCCATTGTGCACCAGGAAAAGTAGTTACTTGATGATGAAGATTGTGATAGGTGCGTGGTGAAAGTGTGGAATCCATAGTAGGTGGAGTAGTTCAACCTTCTCCACACTGCGTAGACATTTCTATGGCTCTAGTGTTGTAACGGACCCCTCCTTGCCCTGTTTCATGAGGTTCTCAATCTCTAAATGTGGGAACTTATCACTGTCCACGAGATCCCAGTCTTCAAATTTCATTGTGAGCACATGGCTTAGGGTCGAGCCCTCAAATAGAATTCCATTTGGGAGGAGTGGGGTTTGGAGTGTGCTCTTAGCGGCAACCAAATCCTTGGGTACCTTAACTTTCCCTTTCCGTGGAGGAATGTACTCAGGAAATTTTGCGGCCACGCGCACGGGCTAGATGTCTTCTACCATTTCTTCATCTGCCTCTATTTCATCCACAAGATCCTGTAGGTCCTCTTCCTCATCATCTGTCTCAATGGTGACCGCCTTGCCCTTTTCTTCCATAGAAAGTTTTCCAAACCACGGATTTTGCAAGGAAATGTGGATTAGTCCTGCTGTTACAAAAATAAGTACCATAGGGCTTTGGGTTGGAACCCAAACAAAGTAAGAGAAAACTACAGTAAGAAACACACATACAACTTAGGCAACATGCTTATATAAACAAACTATGCGATAGTGACCATACCTGAATGTCCTTCATTTGGGTAGTTCTAGCAGGGTTCAGACCCTCTACAACTCCTAATGATCTTCGAATCTGCAAATCAACCAATTTGAACATACATAGCAGCATATAGATAAAGCATATTAATGAAACTAACTTTATATCATATAAGAAAATGATTAGTTATACATAAAAATAGCATTCATATATGAATTACAACAATATCTGATGCATAAACAAAGTTAATCTTAGGAACAAGACATCGTTTTTTTTTTATTGTAGAAATCTATAACTAACACGGAAAGAGTTCACCTGAGCCTTCTTCTTTCGGCTCCAAGAAGAACCATCCCCTAGATTCGTCTAGTCCCAATCTTCAAAAGCCTCCTTCCATAACCAATACCATGATATCTCAAGCAAGTGGGAGAATATCAACACTCAAGGAAACAAGAGTTTCCTGAAACTTGGGGAAGTGCTTGAAGCACATGGATACTTCAGCCTCATTCAAGGATAATCTCAGTATAGTAATCTCATCTCTTCTTCCTTCCTTTAGGCCTTCCCATAGAAGTCCATTTATACTTTTCCCAATTAGTTTTTTAGTTGAGAAACAGTTGGGCCATGAGCACTAGGAGGTAAACAATAGATAAAACCCATGAATGCTGCCTGTAATTAAGGAAATTTAATTTATTTAGGTGTTTTAACACATATACGCGGGTTGGATATTAACTAACCCAAGTGTACACGCTTTCATCTCATGGAAAAGTAGTGTACAGGAAATAAAACATTGTTGTTAAAATATTTGGACCAAGTCTGGAAGAAGGGGTTGCCCTAGGCCATGAACCAAGCATCACAAGTACCAAGAGTGGTAAATGGAGCTGTAACAGCTGCTACCTGTTTATCCTTCTTGGGCCTCAGTCTTTGAGGTGATTTCAGAATTTCCAGCACATCCCCAACCTGCACCGTAGGGTCCTGCGACTTCCTCAACGGTACTCTCAGCAAAACCCACACCTCTCCTGGTAGTTTTCATCTTGTTCGAAGTGTCTGTAATTGTTTGTGAAACTTGGGGGCTCGAATATCTCTTGGTGCTCAACACTCTGTGCTCTTCATAGTAGCTCAAATCTCAAATGAACAAGTGTTCTCTTGTGGTTAGCCCTTGGAGTTTTATATCGTCTTTTGAATTTTAATTCGATCGTTCCCCCCACTTCTGAGTCATTAATGCATTCTTCGCAGTAGATCGTCCAAAATCTAGCTCTTAATTCGTGTCTTAATTTCCCGCCGCCATCTCCCTTCTACCTTAAATTGGACATCTCATCATGAATAGGGACACCAACAGTCACTTCCTAGCCTATCCGTGCGACAGTGCATCCCCCTATGCGTGGGCGCAACCCTTGTAACATGTTGATCCTGCACGCAACCCCCTTATCGTGCATTTCCCACACAGACTCTCTTATAGTCCCACACTCTCTTTCAACTACTTGGAGCGCTGACACTGTGCTCCCTACGGCTAGTCAGGTGGTCGCATCACTTGTGTGAGACTTCAATTCACCTTCCAGTCTAGTTCGTGGGAACTCCTCAATTACCCTCATGACAGTCAGCTCCTTGCATTCTACCTTATGCGGTGCACTCTCCTGGTTACTATGGTTGGTAAGGTGTGGCAACCATGGTAGTAGAGTCATAAATTCTCAGCGACAATATTCTAATACAGTGGTATGGCTGTCTGTATCTTGCCTTGTCGTCCTTGGTTTATCAACGAGACATGCTTGCATGATCTTGTTTTCCCATTTTTTGATCTCAGTGTCCATCAACATGCTTTTCTTCATCAATTGTACCCGATCTTTGAGTTTTCAAAGTCTAAGGTTCCCTCGCCAAATGGATTCCTAAATCCTTATATGTTTTTCCTCACGTAGCTATGCGATTATTTCATCTTGGTCTTTGCATATTGTCCCAACTATGGGAGCTATTATATGTGGATTCCTTTCTTTTAAAATTATGGTTTTGATTCTATTCCATATCTTTGGAATCATCCCCATGTCTGCAATTCGTGGAATCTTACAAAACCTCTAAACAAAACTTGGGCTTTGAGCCCCAAAAACCTGTTGTGGGGGGATTGCATGCCCAACACTTCCATCCCATAAACTAATTGATAGGGAGAAGTACCAAATGATTTCTTAGTGGTTAGTCTATCTATCCATAACGCATTGACTAGCCTTTTGATCCATGTTTTCTTATTTTCCTCAAGTAACTTCTTGATGATGTTTACCAGCATTTTGTTTGAGGATTATGCGAGTCCATTTCCTTGAGGATAATAGGTTGTGGAAAGGCCCAGGGTTATATGATATTTGTTGCAAAAATATATCATTATTTTGGATTTAAAGGCTACCGCATTATCAATAATGAGCTTAGTTGGTCACCCAAATCTTGATAGAATATTGGTTTCAAGGAAGGTTATGATAACAATGTTAGTGGCTTGCCTTGAAGGTATGGCCTCTATCCATTTTGTGAATTAGTTTGTGGCTGTGAGGATCCATTTGTGTTGGGTAGAGGAGGGTGGGTCAATTTCACCAATGAAGTCTAAACCCCATTGTTGAAAAGGTATTTCAGTAGAGATTGGCTTGAGGGATAAAGGTAAAATATTTTTCTTTCCCTAAAAAATTTGACATTTGTGACAGGAGGTCACATATTTCTTGACATCAGAAAACAAGGTAGGCTAGTAGAAACCAACTCTAAGAATTTTATCTGTAGCGGTATTCCATTAAAGGTGTCCTCCATAGTCACCTGCATGAAACTCTTGCAACACCTTGTCAGATTCATCTTTCAATAAGAAATTGAGAAGAATGCCTTCATGATCTCTCCAAAACAAAGCATTGTCTAATATACAAAATATTAAGGATTTCATCTTTAAATCCTGCTTTTAGTCCTAGATAATTCAAGAGGAGGTTGTAAATTTAGTAAAACATAAATAACATCAGCATACCATGGTGATTCAATAAAGGCGTGGCTGATTAGTGGAGTTTCCATCACCTCTTCATCATATATTGCAGCAATAAAGTTTATATCCAAGGCCTGACAGTTAGATTTAACCATGAGCTTGGCTAAACCTTGGCCCTTGATTAACTTAGTTGGTTTGATTTCTATGTCATATTCTAGAATAGTAGCAATCCACTTTCCCCTCTTTCCATATGGACCTTCCTGAGTTAGGATTTATTTGACTACTGAATTAGGAACGTAGTCCACTATATGAGAATATATGATGTATACCCTGAAATCCTTGATTGTGTTTACCAAAGCAAAGGTTTGTTTTTCCATTATGTTATATTTCAAAGGGGAATCCCTCAGGGCTTTGCTAAAGAAAGAAATAGGTTGTTCATAGCCCTGGTCATTTTTCTGCAGTAGAACTACAACAATTGTGTGCTCAGAAGAAAATGAAAATAAGATGAAATCTCTGTCAAATTTTGGACTTATTAACATTGGTGTTTTAGTTAAGGCTAGTTTATTGTCTTCAAAGGATTTGTTAGCCTCAACAATCCATTTTATGGTCAAATATTTTTTTAGCATATTTTTGAGTGACCTAATTAACTCTGCTAAATTAGAAGTAAATCTTCTAAGAAAATTAATTTTCCCTAAGAAAGCTTGCAGTTCTCTAATGTTCCTCAGATGTTGTATTTGTAAGATGGCTTCTATTCTTGCAGGTTCTATTCAGATACCATCTTTTGAAATTATATGACCTAATAACTTTCCTTCTTCTAACCCAAACAGAGACTTCTTGGGGTTCAAAGAAATTCCATATCTCCTGCATTTAATAACTGCCTTAGATGATCCAAATGTTGATTGTCAGATCTTGAAAATACAGTAATGTCATCTAGATATATCACAAGAAAATCATGAATTTATTTTCTAAAGGCTATATCCATAGCCCTCTAGAAAGTGGCTTTCACATTCAATAGTCCAAAAGGAATTTTCACATACATGAATTTGCACCAAGGAGTGGTAAAGGAAGTCTTGGCTTGGTCATCAGGATGAACTAAGATCTGATTGTAACCAGAAAACCCATCCAATAATGAGATTTTAGTTGATCCAACTACTCTCTGTAAAATGTGGTCCATTTTGGGAGAGGGTAATTGTTTTTTAGTGACACTTTGTTGAGATTTCTGAGATCCACATAGAGTCTGATCTCACTCGTTTTCTTCCTAGTTGGCACCAAGTTTGAAACCCAATCAGAAAATCTGATTGGTGCAATTATTTTGGCATCATACATCCTCTGAATTTCCTTTTCAATTGTAGGTAATAAGACAGGATTAGTCCTTATAAGTTTTTGTTTGAAAGGATTTTTATTTTCTTTATAGGAGTGGTGTATGATGTTGGTGTCATAGGATTTTAGGTCCTCATAACTCCAAGCAAAGACATCTTGAAATTCTTTTAATAATTCAATGTATTTTACTTTTTCAGTTGGAGGTAATGATTTCGAAAGTTTGATCAATTTTGGATTTTCATTAGTGCCTATATTACACTCCTCTATATCAAATTTCAAAGGTTCCATTTTAGGTTTCCTAGGAACATGATTTGAATCAAACAAATATTCCAAAGGGGTTAATCCCTTAGGCAAGAAATTATCTTTGAGATTAATTAATTTGGTGTCTTCACTGATTATTTCATCAATCTCAACTTGCTCTAGGTTTTCTACATCTGACTTAGTAAATTTAGTAGGATGAAATCTATCTATTTATTCACCTTCTATCTGATTTATTTCTATCTCATATTTAATGTTAGGATCTATTTATGTGTTAGTATCTATATTTCCATTTATAAACTCTTCTTCTAAGATTAAAATTTTTTTTATCTGCTTGTCATCAAAAAATATTTTCCAGTTCAAATTATCTGGAATTACAGGTCTGAGCCTAACTTCAGCAGTGTACTGATGGTTAGGTTGGAAGAGTAACTTGGAGGTGTTGGAAAACATTGTTAAACTATGAGCCTGCATATTGTGTTTTCTTGGAATTACTACAAGCTTAGTTTCTATGAAATTGTTAAGCATTTCTACAATGGTTCCTCTATAGCAACTTAATCTAGGGTCTTTTTTCATATATACAACATCAATCTATTTCATAACTAGTTCAAAGTCTCCCATGATAGAAAATATTTTAGCTCCTAGTTTCCTAAACTAATATTAAGAACTAAAATTAATGCTTCATACTCAGCCATATTGTTAGTACATTTAAAATTAAGTCTGTATGCATCGCCTTCTAAGTGATTATTCTCTAGATTATAAATCCACACTCTTGCTCCTGCTCCAAACTTATTGAGTAACCCATCAAACTCAAGATTCTATAATATCTCATGCTCATAATTTTCATCATCTGGTGCAACAAAATTTTCCTCATTTATAGCAATTTGGCCACCTTTTTTATTGGAAAGTTCTAAAGTTTGGTTAGTTTCATTTTGAATATAGAAACTACAATTTTTTTATTATTTTTTTTTTGCTATATCAAAAATGTCTAAAATAGTTTCTTGTGTTTGATTAGCATTATACAAGATAAAGGAATCATTATTTGAATGTACGGAGTAGATAGGAAAGTTTTGAGGCCGATCCTGGCTACTTACCATTTATTTCATTAAGGTTTCTCGGTACAATTTCTTAGGTTGTCCAAAGGCATAGATTGTTGCATATGACATATCAAGTTGTAAAGATCCCTGAAGTTTGGCTCCCCATGATCTGGATAATAGCACGCCATACTTTGGTGGTATGTCGGCAACCATAATATCCATAAGGATGATTTTGGAAGGATATTGAACTAAAGAAACACATACATCTTTAATCAATCCTAGACACTTTAATACTTGAGTCAAATGAGAATAAGTCCTTGTAAGGCCTTGTAATGTCTAGGTTTAATTTCCCCATTAATGATTTAGGCATCAAGTTGTGGGAGGCCCCAAAATCCAACATTGCATTATGTAAAATTTGGTCATGGATGCTAAGGCTAATGTATAAAGGTGGTACTCCTCCTTCTAGTGGTTTACCATTAATATCTCGACCAAATATAAGCTCTGGTTGGTCATCAAACAAGTTGATCGAATCCTCATTTTCAGTGATGTTTAAAGTCTGGTTTATCTATGACTTGTAAGTTTCTTTTTTGATTAGTTCTTTTAAAGGTACCGAAATATTTAGCTTAGCTACCTCTGCTTCCAGATGAAATGGCAAAGAGGCTTTCTCTATTTGAGGGTTTTGAATTTTCATAGTAGGGATTTGAGTGGGATGGTCTTCTTTTCCTTTATTGTGGACCTTTTTATGTGGGTTTTAACTTTTCAAATCTGGTGTTTTGAGGTTTTTCCACTAGTTCTTTAGGGGGAATTGAAGTGGATGGTTGACCATCAGAAGGTTGATTAGGGGTTGTATCTACAATGGTGGGGCTAGAAGGATTATGGTTATGTCTGGGGAGAATATGGAGGATTTTAGAAACTGGGGCTTCTTTTATTTTCTTGGGTTGATTTGGCACTGTTTTCTTAGTTGGGTTGGGGATATCATAGTTCTTTTTACTCCTTAGATTATACTATTTATGCAATTCAAATATGGCAGAATCATATCCTTGTTTATAATCAAATGACTCTCCAGATTGGATTTGCAATTGTTGCAGCATATGCAGATATTTCTCATCTTGGGTTAGGAAAATAGTATATTTATCATCTAATCCAATCAGGTTAATTTGTGTATCTTGTTCTGGATCTTCTGGCTGAGATGTTTCTACATAATTTTCTTGAAAAGGAGGCCTGCTATTTTGATTAGGTCCATTTTTTCCAGTGTTTTGGTTTTGATTTTTTCCAAAAGTTTGGGTTTCTAACTCGAGGCACTTTTTAGTTATCCCATTAAGGCTTCCTCTCCATATTGTCTATTCTATTCATTAGTTTCTCCATACTTTTTGCTAAACCATCTATTTTGAGGTCAGATGGTGAAGCTTCATCTTTTTAAGTTCCTCTCCTTTCATTCGTAACTCTGGCTCTTTTAGCTAACAAGTTGGCTTCTACACTAACCGCTACACATTGCATTTCCTCTAAGGTTGGAGGGTTTCTTTCCCTGAGTTGGTATGCCATGTCCATGTCAAAACCATCAAGAAACTTTATTAATGCTAAATTAGGTGGGGGTCTAAGGTTATCTGGAATTGCATTATATATATTATTGAATCTAGTGTAGTAATCTTGTATAGTTTCATTGTGTCCCCTTGTAATATTTTCCTACTTTGAAAGGATCTATAAGGGGTTCCTTTTATTTTCCCATATATTCAAAAATTGTTGCTAAAACATATCTAAATTATCAATACTATTATTAGGTAATGCGCTAAACCATTTCCTAACAACACCAGCTAAAGTATGACAAAATAGTCTCATTTGAACATCCCCAATATCAGTTTCATGTAGTTAAAAGTAATCTGTCATCTTATTGACATGGTGTTGTGTAGTGTAGAGTCATATGCCGTCAAATTGAACAATTTTAGTTTGGTAGTCTACTAGCATAGCACCAAGTGGGGCAAGTAAAACAAGAGGAGCATATCTATTAGCCATGGCTATAATTTGGGAGTGGCTAAGATGTGGGGTTGGTGATCTGAAAATGGGACTTTAAAGGCTTCTTGTCTAACTTACAAGAACCTCTCCCACTCCCAAAGCTTTAAATATATTCCCAAGTCTTTATGGTTACCCAATGCGGAATTAAATATGTGCTTGAAAATAAAGGTGTATGCTAGTATTTGTTTTAACTAATTATATGCTTTAAAATATGTTGTTTGTGTTGATATGTAAATGTGCTTGAATTGATATGTAAATACATATAACAGTAACTAATGCAATAGTAAAACAAACATATAAGAAAAAAATTTAATTAGGATTTCACCCAAAACTCTTGGGCTACATATCCGTGAGCTCTAGTCAGCTCAACTAGGCTCTCTGGGATTATGGAAAAATCCTTTTTACATGCTCTTGGCTCAACTCCTATTGTTTTACATAGAAAAAATGGGTTTAGACACCATTTTATCCCTAGCTCTTGAAGCTCTAGGCTTTCTAGCTCTCGGCTCTGGTTCTAGCTCTCAGCTCTAGCTCTAGCTCTTGGCTCTAGCTCTTCAGCTTTAGCTCTAGCTCTAGCTCTTTGGCTCTGGCTTCTTTTGCTCTCTATCAGTTTATAGATCTCTAGATTTTCACTTGAACTCCAAGTGACTCCCCAGTTGCTCTGTGCTTCTCACTTTTTCTTTCTACACTTCCTGTGTTCGCTCTCTTTTGCTCAATTGAGCTCTTTGGCCATCTTTGAGGCTTTTTCTATATTTTTGGGTTCCCTAGCCATTTCACTATGATTCATTATCCTTTTTGTCGCTCTATAGATTCTCTGCTCCCTATCGCTTAGATTGGCCAATTTTCTCTGCGGATCTATGGCTTAAAAATGCATCATTGCATGTAAAACGCCTGTTGTAGCATGGCATGATGATTAGGAGTAGTGCAGAAGGAATCAGGGCTATTTCATAGGCAAAAACCCAAAAATGGGAAAAATCTCAATATACATATAATGTCTGCATAATACGCTATCGGGCGTGATTCTTAGATTTGAAATCTCATTCAATCGCCCCTAAAATCCCTATCGGGTCTGCCTGTAATCATTATCGCAAGTCGTTCACTCGTGGGTTCCTTTGTATTTGGGTTTATTGTTAAAAATCCCAAATACAAAGAAAATCCCGACAAAATGGCTCATATCAAACTTCAAATAATTATGCAGTGGCATTTACAAACCCTTTTGGGTCCAGCTTCATCGCATTGGCATATTCCCTTTGTATTTCGTTTATTTAATGAAAACATGAATTTACATTGAGAAACTCCTTTTTATGGAACTCAAAATATATTAAATTTGGTCCATAACCCCATCCGGTCTGGCTATCGCAAGTCACATATATATATGGCCCTTCTCCTCTGTATCACCCTGATGCAATATTGTGATATCGCAATCGCATATCTCATTTGCATACGGCCCAGGGGTTCTGCCCATCGCTGATACCAATTCATCGATCCGATCATTGGCGATTGGCATATCACATGATCACAACCGCCAAATCCAGGGTCCTAATATCGCATACATGTGTGCCTTTGATTTGATACATCGAATCAACAGATCATGGTTTCTTCTACCTCCACTTAAGTCCATCCTTTTTCTGTTTTCCAATGCGATTTCCATTTTTAAGGGTTTTTTGCCATTTTTAAGGGATTTTGCAAAGAACAAAGGCATCTTCTTTCTACAATAACTTCTGCATCCTAAGTCCATTTTTCCCCATTCAAGTTGCAATAGATTCAAAACAAGACAATCTCTATAATGGGGCTATTTCCAGGAACTTCCTTGGACTTTCATTTTTCCTCTATGAGGAACATTTAGACTTAGGAGTCTATCCAAAATCCATTTTGGATCACACCTTCCCACTAAAAGATCTTTTGGTCTCCAAAAGACTGATATAATGATATGAACAGTAGATGATAGTGACTCACCCTCTTCCTTCAGCCTCCATACACTTGCCTTTGCATAGTGCCTTTGTACCAAAGTCTCTAACCATTTCCCTTCCTGTATGGGCTAGTTTTCCTGGTAAGAACTGTCGTCCTCCTAACCTTCCTACAAAACTCTTGTTGAAATGGTCATAGAAGGTAGTTTGAACTTCTCTGCCTTGATCATTGATCCAAGGTGGCTCAAACCACTGTGAAGTATATCTTCTCCACAAAAATTTCATTCATACATGTTTGAAAAGCTGTCAACAAAAACTATTAACAACAACAGAAATACAGACAACAATTGGATGGTCTAAACTCTTTCTTCAACAAAAGAAACAAATTTCACATTTTGTGAACACCTCCATGTCTTACGTCTACATACAAATGATGGAATAGATAACAAGACCACAAAACATGCCTTTAAAAAAAATGACCCTTCAAGTCAAGCATGTAGAAAAAGACCATTAGGACTCTCTTTCAAAAGATGAAACACCTCATCATTATCTCTATCTTGGAGACCAAATCAACTCTTCTCAAGTCAATATTGCATCACATGCATGTCACAGTAATCAACCTTGCAAGTGAAATACATGTACATGTCCAAATACAAGGAAATCATCAACATTCATGTGTTCATGCACGTCAAGCTTATGCATGCATTTCATCCTTCAACTTTCACTTAAGCACACTATACTTTCGAAGCTGAAATGAAATATAATGTTTGCGGCAACAAAGTGAGTCTCCTACTCAACTTCTCCAATTACCTACTCAGTAACATCGTCCAACTTGCATTCCATTAACAAAGAAATGTAGATAGATTCATCAATAGACATGCAATCTTAATTGGAAAAGAACTCTAAACATTTCTTACCAGTCCATTTGAAAGGTACTACATGTCTCTGCACATTAGCATCAACATGTGAATCATTCTGAGACACATCATTCATGGAATCTTCCTATCCATTTCTGCCATCTTCTCTTTCCACCTTCTTCAGCTTTTGTGGAAGCATTGCTAGATTCAGAGTCCAACACTTTTCAGCAAGATGCCCTTGCTTATGGCAGTAAGTGCAACAATTGTGTATCCTCTTGATAGCATGATTTGCCTTTTCAAATGGGCCTTTGGCTGCTTTCTTCCTATCCTTCAAAATTTTCATGTATGTGGCCATTCTCTTCCAACATCTAGAAACATTATGGTTATCCAAACCACAAAGTAACATGCAACTCTTTTCCCACGCTTATGTGGAAATTTACCATGCTTTGCAAAATCAAAAGGAATATGATTAGAACCAAACTTATACCTTCCTCTTTCACCTTTATTTCCTTCATGAGGAGGTGAAGCAAATAAAGAAGTGGCTCCCTTTGGAACACCATCAATATCTTCAAGGCTTTCAGAGTTTGCACAACTCTCCGGTTCAAGTGTGTGCTTCTGAACACCTGCAATGAAACTCCTTCTTCGGACTGTTTCAATGGTGTTCATGGTAGCTTTCGAACTCTCTCCGTAGGACTATCCATATCCAAGACCCAAATACTTAGGCCTTTCCTCAACCATTATTTGTTCAACAATACCTTATGCATGCTTTCCCAAGTCCTTTCCTTCATAGCCCATCTTGGACATTAGCTTGGAACCTAAGCCTCTAGTACGTTTTTCAAAAGAACCAATACAAGCATTCTTAGAGGAATTTGAAGACAAACTAGAATGGTTTACCTCTTCTTCAAGCTGATACTCGATTGAGGATTCTTGGGCAACAAAGAGTTGTGACTCTAACTCATGCATCCTTTTCAGGTTCATATTTGCAATATGAAGTTGCCTCTCCATTTTCTGCAATTTGTCAGAAAAGAACTGGTTCTCTTCCTCCATAGAATTCAACTGCTCTCTAAGTATGTTGCTCTTCCTTCCATCCTCATACATTTCTCTCACCATGTCCATCATGATGAACAAGTCTTAATTCATGTCTTCATCAAAGAATTTTGTGAAGAAAGGAGAATTTGAGGATTCACTTGTAGAAGTAGTCATTAGGGGAATGAACAAAAGAACTTCAAACAAGATTAATAAAGAGATTATTTAGCAACCTTTTGCAACAAACCTCTTGTGCTTCTAGGATTTCCTTGAGGTCCTTTGGGATAGAAGAATGCCTTCAGCCCTTCTTCCTTCTTGTCCTTCCTGGACTGAGCTATCAATAGCTTTCCCTTCACCTCTACAAACTCAGAAAATAGTCAGTCTGCAAACAAGCATACAATCAACCTCTGACTTTTTAAACACCTTTTAGAAAAGCAATCTTTACTCTGTCAGTAAAGCATTCTAATATAACCTTCTCTGAAGGTGTGGTTAACCAATGTTAAGCTCTGATACCACCTAATCTAAAAATGGGGCTTTAAAGGCTTCTTTTCTAACTTACAAGAACCTCTCCCACTCCCAAAGATTTAAATATATTCCCAAGTATTTATGGTTACCCAATGCAGAATTAAATATGTACTTTAAAATAAAGGTGTATGCTGGTATTTGTTTTAACTGATTATATGCTTTAAAATTTGTTGTTTGTGCTGATATGTAAATGTGCTTGAACTGATATATAAATCCATATAACAGTAACTAATGTAGCAGTAAAACAAACACATAATATAGAAATTTGATTAGGATTTCACCCAAAACTCTTGGGCTACCTCTCCGTGAGCTCTTGTTAGCTCAACTAGGATCTGTGGGATTATGGAAAAGTCATTTTTATAAGCTCTTGGCTCAACTCCTGTTGTTTTACACAGAAACTATGGGTTTAGACACAATTTTGTCCCTAGCTCTTGAAGCTCTCGGCTTTTTGGCTCTCGGCTTTGGCTCTGGCTCTTGTCTTTAGGTTTGGCTCTTAGCTCTAGATCTTCGGCCTTGGCTCTGGCTCTGGTTCTTCAGCTCTGGCTTCTTTGGCTCTCTATCAGTTTACAACTCTCTGGATTTCAACTTGAACTCCAAGTGACTCCCTGGGATTCTCTGCACTTCCCGCTTTTTCTTTTCGCATTGTCTGTGTTCTCTCTCCTCTGCTCAATTGAGCTCTCTAGCCCTCTTTGAGGCATCTTCTAACTTTCTGGCTTCCCTAGCCGTTTCTCTACGATTCATTATCCTTTTTGTGGCCTTGCGGCTTCTCTGCTCCCTATTAGTTAGATTAGACATCAAATCTGTAGCTTAAAAATGCATTATTTCCTGGAAAATGCCTGCTGAAATGTGGCATGATGATCAGGAATAGTTGTAGAAGGAATCGGGGCCGTTTCATAGGCAAAAACCTGAAAATGGACAAAATCCCAATAAACTGAGAATGTTTGCACAATACACTATCGGGCGTGATTCTCGGATTTGAAAATTCATTCAATTGCCCCTAAAATCCCTATCAGGTCCACCTGTAATTGCTATCGCAAGTTGCTCGGTCATGGGTTCCTTCGTATTTGGGTTTATTGTTAAAAATCCCAAATACAAAGAATATTCTAAAAAAATGGCTCATATCAAAGTTCAAATAATTATGCAGCAGCATTTACAAACCCTTTCGGGTTGGGCTTCATCGCATCGGTGCATTCCCTTTGTATTTCATTTATTTAATGAAAATGTGAATTTAAATTGAGAAAATCCTTTTTACGGAACTCAAAATATATTAAATTTGGTCCATAACCCCTTTAGGTCCGACTATCACAAGTCGCATATATATATGGCCCCGCTCCTATGTATCACCCTAATGCGATATTGTGATATCGCAATCACATATCGCATTTGCATACAACCCAGGGGTTTTGTACATCACCAATACCGATTTGTCGATCTGATCATCGATGAACGACATATCGCATGATCGCAATCGCAAAGTCCAGGTTCCCGATATTGCATACATGTCTGCCTCTAGTCTGATACATTGGATCGGTGGATCGAGTTTTCTTCCCCCCTCCACTTAAGTCTGGCCTTTTTCCTATGTGATTTTACTTTTTAAGGGGTTTTTTTCCATTTTTAAGGGATTTTGCCTCTTTTTCCAAAGAACAAAGGCATCTTCTTTCTGAGATAACTTCTGCATCCTAAGTCCATTTTTTCCCATTCAAGTTGCAACAGATTCAAAACGAGATTATCTCTCCAATGGGGCTATTTCCAGGAACTTCCTTGGACTTTCATTTTTCATCTATGAGGAACACTTAGAATTAGGAGTCTATCCAAAATCCATTTTGGATTAGTTGAGGCACTTGGAGATGATGCAGTAGTGGATGACGAACTGGAACTAGTAGATGACAAATGAGCAACACCAGGTTGGTGAGGGAGTGAAGGTATAAATGGTGGTGGGGAATGGACTTCAGAAGTTGAAGGGAACAATGGTGAACTAAGAGTAGTGGACAATTGTTCAAAAAGATAAAGGATCTTGGCAGTACTAAGGAATGATTGTGGAGAATTAAAAATGCATTCATCAATTGACTTGTTTGCCTTTTGGACTTCAAGGTCTGCAATGAAATCAGAGTCTACAATAGTATCATATATTTCACTTTCAGACTTCGCTTTAAATAATGACAAATCAAATTTATCATCAAAGGGAATATATTCTAAAAAAAACCACTCATCAAGACATGAATTAGCTTTAATTAAAGGTGTGTGACTAGCTAAACATTCTTCGTTTTTGGATTTCTTGAAATCGGATTGGGATTATCAACTACTAGGGTGGGGTTTGGATCTGGGTTAACCCTAGTATAATGAGTTCTCCTTGAAGCCAAAATTTCAAGATTTTTCTAATTGTTTTCTTTTGTGATATTTTTGAAAATAACTTCTAATAAATTACTTGAAGAGGCTCAAAGTACAGATTCAAAAATTTCTTAAAGATTTATTAGGACTGGGGGTTTGAGTCCCCAGTATGGTTGCCACTATGTTATCACTCAGAAATTTTCCCTAGAAGTTATCAGAAGAAGGAAAAGGCTGAGGTAACCACAAACAAATCTTTTAAGTATAGGCTCTAGCCAACCTATGACTCGGAGAGGGCTCTCTCTATATGATTTAGCTTTGTTTGCTGAGATTTTAGGCTATTTCTTGAAGTTCAGGGGTTTTTATTTGTATTGAATGTTGGATGGTGGAATCCTTGAAACAAATGGATAGAATGATGTCTTTGGACTATCGGGCTATCGAGTCAAAGAAGGGAAGCAAAACTGGAATTAACTCATTAAAGGGAGTGTTCAAAAGGCAAGCTAGCAGAGTGAATTGTAGGTCTTGAGGTTGAATGGGTGAGGTAAGCTTAACCAGGGTGAGAGAGCACTTAAGAATTTTGAGACCGGGATTAAAATGAGGAACAGAAGATAATCATGAGCAAAAGGGAAATTAAGAATCCTTTGCTATATATCAGAGGAAGACTACTTAAACTAAGGAGTAATCAAGAATTCCTTAACTTAGATAATTAGCAGAAAACATTAAAATGCATAATAGTTAAAATAGAGTGCAATGAAGAAAATTTTTAGATATCATTCCATATTATAGCATTTAGATTTTAGATACATTAAAGATTATGGAAAAACTCTTAAAGAATGATAATAATATAAGAGAAAATAGTTGTTTGTACTTCGCACTACACCATGAAACCTCTAAAATTTCTTGTCTTTATTCATTAATCCAGCTTGCTGGTCCAAACAATGTTAAAATAGCTTACAATCTTTTGATCAAGAAATTCTATAGAAATTTCTAAGAATCCACCCCTACGTACTTCGAATTGAAGTATTTATACAAAAAAATTATTACAAAATATCTCAAACTAACTTGAAATTTAATCTAGGAAATACAAATATCTTCTTGCAAGAGGATAGAGACAGCTATTGAATTGTTTCCTGTTGTCCCTTCTTATGTGGTACTAATGGAATTTATGGTTGGATTTATAGCCCTTTATGCTAGCTTTCATTTGTGGTCTTTCACGCTGGAATCTTCTTCAACTTTTATCTGTCACCTGATACTCTTTGACCCTATTTTCATTTGTTTACCTACCTGTTCTGATTTTTACTACGCTGTAACTTTTTACTGTAGATTTCTCACAGTAAATCAGTCAGCGTTTCCCACCATTCTGCATCAAGCAATTTGACATTCATCATCCTCCTATAGATCTCATCAGCTTCAATATACTTGGCAAAATTTGGCTTGGTGAGGAATAAATGTTTTGTCTCATGCTCAAGAAAAAAAAAGTTTTCAAATGTGTTATACAAAACTTTGCCTGTTGGTAGTGATTTTATGGATGAAGTAATAGCATGTTCCTTAGCCAACTTTCTGATTCTATTACCATAGTCCAGCTGTGTGATGAGTTTATCATTAATAACCAATGGACTAGGCAATCCTTGCTCCCTCAAAATTTGGAATTTGCCCATGAATCTATCTATGGCCACCTGCATGTTGTGGCACTTTTCTTCTAAGTTCAACATTAGGTTTCTTTTGGAAAGGACTTTCTTTATTTCCAAAATGGTTTCAGTCCTTTCCTCTATGTCTAACTCATGGAGCTCATACCTGTTCTTGTTGTTGAGGAAGTGTATGAGTCTATTGGCATCCTCAATCTTGTCTCCCAACTCCTCCTTTACTTTCTGGATAGCTTCTGTAACTATCTTTATTAATTTAGTTTTTTAAAAATTAACTTGAATTTATGGCCAAATATCATTGACAGAGTCAATGATATTAGCCCATAACAGTTCCTTGGCTTGCCTAAGGGGTTTCTCCAATGTTAGGTCATTTTGTAAGGCTTTGACCTTTTCACTCATCCTGTTGGCTTTTTGTCCCTCTTCCTTTTGCATAATCTGTTAGGTTCCTATACTACTAGACCCCTTATTGTTATTAGTACAACCCCCTTATTATGTTGTTGTGCCCATGTAGTCCCCATATTGTTATGATTGTGCCCCATAGAAGCCCACTATTGTTATTATTGTACCCTTACATTATTATTGTAATGTCAACTCTAATTATATTATGACCCCTTATACTCCTATATATTAAAGGAGGTCTTGTCATTTGTATCATCTAAGAATTGTTCATTTGTGTAATGTAAAAGAGGTTTCCCCTTAAAAGAGGATTATTTCGAAGGCATTGATCTATCTTTTCTATCTTTCTGTGAGTTGGTTTCATAACATAATCTGTGCAAGTTTATAATCAGTCTCTAAACTTGCCATCTTTTCTTTCAGTCTATTCATTTTTGTTTCCTGAAATGACATCCCTTCCATGGCTCTAACTAATTTTGCTACCTTTTCTCCTAATGCATCTGTTGTTGTTGTAGACTCTGTTGTTATTGGCAATGTTGTGGCAAGTGGAGTTGTTGGTGCCATTAAAGCTTCCATTGTAGAAGGGACTATTGTAGACATAGCAGGGATGACATTTACGGAAGTTGATGCAATGTTAGTTTATTTCAATTGGATCAATCTATCCAATTCTTTCTCTGTCTCCTTGAGTTGATCATTGAGTTTTAGGACCGAGTCCATTAAATCTTCATGTTTGGTTTGGTTCTCTATGACTTCAAGTGTTTGGGGATGTTGTCGTTAAGGTACCTTTAATTGCTTCTTCAGTGCATCAATATCATCGTTCTTCTTCTTTATCATCTACTCAGTAGCTTTTATATATTTGGGATCGTGTCCAAACTCAATAACCAAGTCTTCTAAAGACTTAATCCTCGTATCCTTAGCCTGTGAGGAGGCCTTCTCCAACTTAAACTGTGCTAAATGTTGTTCAAAGTGTTTTGTAGCTGATGAGAAGCTATGGCTTTACCTGTTAGGGTGGAGTATATCATCTCTCTAGCCTCTTTATGCAGTTCAATCTAGCCTATGGGATGAATCCTTGCCAACACTTCAAATTCAACCCTTTTGAAATCTAAGTTTGTGATGTGGAAGGCTCTTGTATGTATTCAAATGGAGTAGTGGGCCTACTTCGGTCTACCTTTGTGTTGGTAACCTGTGCTAATCCTTCAGTATATTCCTGTTCAGAGGCTGGATTGAGCCTTTGCCTCTTGTTGTGACTTGTTTCCTATTGAAAATTAGAGGTGTCCATTCCTGAAGTGGAATCTCCCTCTCTATTTCCTTTTGGATTTTTCTCTTCATTCTGAGGAGCTTGCATGACCAAAGGGGTTATCATGGCTCTTTCTTTCTCTTCTAGTACCTATGGGAAAGTGCTCTCATCAAGATGCTTTTCCAAATCAATCAGAGCATTTTCTACATCTACCCTCGTGCTGTCTTTGTCTACTAAATTATTTTCCGCCCATTCTATTTTATTTGCATGTACCTCTATTTCTGGTATGGGGTGGTGGATGAAAGTTCGTAGCTTAACCTTTTGCCTTTTCTTGGTAATAAATTTGAAAGGGTCATATATCCATACAAAAATCATTTCGAATTTCATTCTTTGTAGGATTAGGTCTGCCTCTTTCCCCGCCTCTTTGGAATTTCATATGAAGGGACCTAATTGGTCTTTTATTTTGAAATAGGCCTTCTTCTTGGCATTGACAAAGTTGACTTCATATGCATTGATAAGCTGTCTATAATATTCTAATTCAAACAACCTCATAGGGAGGTATCTTGGCAACGTATATGGTGCAAGAAGACAACCATATATTATAATTTCTGTGTGGTTTTGGTAAAGGTACCAATCCCCCACTTTAGTTTGCTTTGAAATCTGGAGGACTCTTTTTATCTCTGGACTTATCCTAGGTGGAGGACTTTCAATGAGCATAGTCATGATTGGATACACAAAATAATCTATGAATTCTGAGTATGTATATAGTGATCCAAACTCATGGAAAAGTGGGGTCCAAAAAATGATAGATCTGGGCTGACCCTTGATCTCAAGCTTCTAGAGAGCGAAAGAAAAATTATCCTACTGATAGTACAAAAATAGATGGTACAATATAGAAGAGTATTTTAATAACCTCTCATTGCCCATTTTTGTGAACCGCTCATGCATTCTATTAGCTAAAAAACTGGAAAATTCATATATGATTGCAGGAGGCTACCTTGTGGTATAAATGGACATGAAAGAAAGATTAAGTTCATCAATGTATTCATTGGTAGAGTAACCCAAAACACATGATATCATGATTACAATGTTCTGACCACATTTAGAGAAAATAGTTGCTACATATGGAGGGGGATGATTAGGGATGTGATTCTCCTCTCTAATGAAGGTTTGAAACAACTGGGCCAATCTTGATGTGCTTAGCTTGGGATATTGGTCCAACAAGTCTCCAATTGAAAGTGGGGTTAGGTTTGGCCCTAGTTGGAATTACAAAATTTCATTAATGGACTCGGTTGTGATAATGGAAAGGACCTTCTGGTCATGAGACATTATGGCTCTATGGCTATGGATGTAGCATGCATAGCACATATGAACAACTTTTGGAAAGATATGAACTTGGGGGAACTGGTATCTGGGTAAATTGGACTCCTAGAGGCAAATATCATCTGTATGGTTCAGGTGTCTGTCTTTGCTTAAACAATGAATTTTAAGCATGAGCTATATTGCAGTTGTGTCTTTTATTTGGAAATACCTGTTAGCCAGGGGAAGGTGGCCTAGGTCTAGGTGTGGAGTAGTAATGGGTCTAACATCCATGGCGATAGGGGAAACCATAATTTAGTTCTTGTGGATTTGAATTATGCTCTAGAGGTTTTTTATGCAAGGTTTTGGGATTTTTCAGAGGGTTTAGGAAATAAATTTCTTTAATTGATATTACTTTTACTCAATTTATTAATTTAAAATACTGCACAAGCTAAAGGTCTTGAAATTTGTAGGGGTAAGAGATAATTTGTGGTGAAATACCTGGAATTTGGCAAATTGGCTCTGAAAATGGTATTTCACAGCAGCTGTGGTGGTTGGTATTTCATGGCAGTTGTGGTCCTGGTATGGTCTGAAAAGGTTGATTGGGCTGTCTGCACTGCCTTTTGGAGCGAAACTGGAAGTCCGTGGGTTACAGTGGTCACAATGGTTTACACAACTTACAAAGTGAATGAATGGAAAAAGGGCGAAAGAGGGCTTTGCAACTTTTTATAGAAAAAACATTAATTTTGGTGGGTTTCCCTTTTGGATTAATAGTTGAAGGTTTTTCGATTGAGTGGGGGAAGTGTTTTCGAGGGCCATCGCACCACTTTTGTGGTGCAGGCAATATTCGAGAGGGGTCACCCAATGCCATACATCATCTGACACGTATCATCGGGGGCCGGGAGGAAAACCACTTTATCGGGTGGTTATTGTTCAACCATCGGGCACGACTGATATGATTGTGCGTTGTTGGATGTGGTAGAGGGATGATCAATGGTAGTCGGGAGGCCAAGCTGCACGAGGGGAAATGTCAAGAGTTGATGGGGGGGCCTAGGGATTTAATTATGGCAGTTCGAGATTAGTTTAGGGACTAATCCTGGGTTATGTGATGGAGCAGGCTTAATGAGGGATTAGGGAGTCGGTTGAGGCCGATACGAGGTTAACTTAAGTTTTACCGGGGTTCGGTAAATTAAGTGAAGTTGTATCAAGATAAGGGGTAGTTTATATTAGTTTTTATTCAAACTAAGGGGTTGGGGTATTTTATATAGGGTTTTAACTATTTACGGGAAAAGGGCTATAATGGGTTTATATAATAGAATTAGTTAACTAATATGGAAACAATGGCGAAGTGGGTTTTCCTAAGTAAAAAGGGGTAGAGTGTATGTGATTGTGTGTTTTGATTTATACTTAGGATAAAAAAAATTGGTGGGTTTTTTGGTGAAATAGGATTTACATGGAGGTGACTCACTTTGCCTAGGTAAATGGTGTTAAACCTTAGGAAAAAGGGATTTTCTTAGGTTAATGAGGGGAAATGGATTTTATGAAGGGGGGATGTGTTTTTATGAAGTGGGTTCTAGTGCTTGTCCCCCTAATCATTAAGCCGAGGGTCCGGTCCCTCCAAAAGTAAAAAAAAATTCTCTGAGCCTTTTTGACTTGTAGGTTTTAAGTACTAGAAATTATTTATGGGCAGTTAGTGAAGCAAATGGATGAAATGAAGGAGGGGGTGTTAAATAAACCATATTGTGAACCATTGTATTTGCTTTGTTTACTTCTTATGCATATTTGAAAATTGCATTTGAAACAATGACATAAGTGCTTTTGTATAATCACATGATATTTCTGCAACATTTCTACTACTTACTCATTTCCTCATCCTACCATTTTTTCCTTCACTTTATTTGGGTGCATTTAGGCTAGCAAACCCTTATCAATCTTTTTCTTTTCTTTTAAAAAGTAAGCTATCTAATTCTAACCTTATATCGTCCAAGGGCTCAGATTAAGCTTATGAGCTCCTTTTATTTACTCTACGTATCTAATGATCTGCCAAGATTACACTGGTCAAACTTTATTCTCTAACTATAAACATGAAATTTAAAACATGAAATAGCCAAGTTTAAACATTTTGACTATCATGGACTATGACATGAGTAACAACCTGCACACAATCATTTATTATGCATAAAAGTAAATAGTAGCGATATTTTGACTTGCTTACTTTCATGATCTCTTTTTTTCTTTTGGGGTTCAGATATTCTAATTTTTTTTTAACTTTTCCTATTCTTTTTGTCCTTTTTTAATTCTTTTAGGACATACCCTCTTTACATTTTTTTTATTTTTTAATATGGAAAACATTTGCATAAAGCAAAGGTATTTATAATATTACAAGGCTTAACCTTAGTCATTCAAAATTATGACTCCTATTGGTAGAGGAACCTAACAGATCAAACCAGTAAGACTCTTGATATAGATGAAGCAAAACTTGAAGTGTCATAGTTAAAAGATAATGTAAGACCAAGAGGTCTAGTACCACTTTAAAAACTATTTGATTTTAATGATGTGGCTCAAAAGCCCAAAATGCAACCCATGGGAGCTAAAGTTGAAGATTGTAACATAAGGACTAAAGATAGTCCAAAGATTGTGAAGCTTTCTAAGTCTTTACCTCTTGAATAAAAACAGAAATACATTGATTTATTGAAAGAATACTTTGATGTTTTTGCATGGGAATGAAAATATTTAAATACCTATGATACCGACATTATTCAACATACTATTCCCATCAGAGAGGACTAGAAACCTTTCAAACATAAATTAAGAAGGATGAATCCTGTTCTATTACCTTTAATTAAAAAAGGGGCAAGGAAACTTTTTGATACCAAGATTATAGTACCTTTGAGATTTTCTAAATGGCTATCAAATTTAGTTCTAGTGAGGAAAAAGACTGGAGAAATAAGATTATGTGTGGATTTCCAAAACCTTAACAAAGTCTCTCTCAAATATAATTACCCTTTACCGAAAATGGATCATATTCTACAAAGGGTAGCTAGTTCTAGCATAAACTCATTGCTTGATGCTTTTTCAGGCTACAACCAAATTTTAGTGCATCCAGATGATCAAGACAAAACAACCTTCACAACACCATGGGGAAGTTTCATGTATGTGAATATGCCCTTTGGGCTTATGAATGTAGGAGCAACTTTTCAACGAGCAATGGATATTTCTTTTGCAGATGAAAGGGACAAGTTTATTGTGATATATCTAGATGAAATCACTGTGTTCTCAAAAATTTATGAAGATATTATGACTCCATGCCCATTGGAATTCTCTTCCATTTTACAACCAAAAATTTAAAAAATCTATCTTTTCCTTTCATACCTAGCCTGAAATCCACACACTAAGTGTAACAATCCATCCTCCCAAGTCCACCCAAGCAACCTACCAGCTGGGGTAAACATGTGACGAGAGAGGTTACTATAAGGGATTCAACTTCCTTGGTGACCTTAAGGAAATGGAACTGATAAAACATATCAAACAAAATCATCCACATCAGCAGCAACACCCTTAGGAGACATGTCAACCACCCAGACATCCTGTCCTTGATTCCCACTGATGATTTATACCTTTTAACCCCTTGTCACTCTCATGCTATAAGCATGACAATGTCTAGCAACCCAAATTTGCTCTTATAGGCCTATGTGCCAATGACTGTGGACTTTTCTCACCACACCTATGCTGACGACCCCAATATTTGAGCCACTTTTCTAGCCCAAAATCTCAACCTCTGCCCAGAACTTGCTACAACCTTCAAAATCCATCAAGACATGATAAAAATATTGATAAATAAAAAATCAACCTCAAGAATAAACCCCATCATCCCCAAATGAGATTGACATTCTGTCAAAAACTTGGCATCAAAGAAACCTACAGGTCTAGGATACAAGACATAACATAAATGGCTGAAAGAACTTATGAAACATAACCAGAAGGATCACCTCCTTCTCCTTTAAACTATTATATCATCAATTAAGTCTTGCATCCATCCATTTAACAATTACAAGAAAAAAACATGAAATAACCATGACATGAACTAGTGATCTAACCATGCTTATAACCAACATAAAACCATATAAATATTATAGATATGAAAACCATTAAATCCGCATATAAATCAGTGAAAAAGTAAGAAAACTTACCTTTTATTAATCATAGGAAAATACAATTGGGTTTGAGACCTCCATGTACTACCCGACCATAGAAATGGCTGAACCAAATCTCTCTTTCAACCAGTCATCCTAGTGCCATATTCCAAGCATGAATGTGGGATCTCATAGAACAACCAATCCAAGAACAACCAAGAGAATCTAGATCTTAAACCACCTCTGCCCTCATCAAACTGTGATCACACCAAAACCAGTGCTCTGATCACAACTGAACCTGGAATGTCATCCAACACTATCCTTGAGGAATTTTCCATCTCCTTGTCTCTCAGGATTTACTGTAATCCAATCCTAGATCACTAGGCCCAAAACCAAGACTATTCTCTCGGGCTTTACTACAATCCAAACCTAGATCAGTAGGCCCTAAACTGAGACTACTCCCTTAGGCTTTACTATGTATCCCAATAAAACTGGTCAAGGGATTCCTAGGCCTTTGGGAAATGAACCTTGAGATCGCCTCTACCTTGGATTCCAAAATCCATCCAACAAACCAAAGCTCAAAAACTATAATAAACATCCCAACACCATGGCATCTGGAAAAAGGAAAGTTTAGGCTGAAAATCACTATCATAACCTAGCAAAACCATGCTACTGACAAGAAGAGAACCATACACCAACATGCAAAGGCATGCATGTCCAAACTAACTAGGAAATCACACTTGCAAAAGGTTACGTGCAAGTATTCATGCCGAAGTTGCTTGATCCCACTTTTCCTTCCTTGATTATTGCTTTCCTTCCTCCCCCTTTGCTTTATTTTCCTCCCTTGATAGAGTGCTCCAAGAAAACTCCAAGTGACCAAGAGTGAGTGAGTGAGAGAGAGAGAGACAGAGAATAATGAGAGAGCTCCAAGCTTGAGCTGTCAAAAGACTACCAACTGATCCTCAAAAGAATTTTTATTAATGAGGCCTCTATTTTCTTCATTTTACATTATTTTCCTTCATTTCCTCCTCACATGCAACCTATGACCTTTTACCTTCCTTTTCTGTTAATTTCCTTTATTTTCAGAAATAAATTTGCCAAAAATGCCTTTTTTCCTTTTAATGCCTTTTCCAATTTCCTTAGCCAAAATTCACATCCACTGATGCCCACTACTATATCTTTGCCCAACATTCAGCTTGGAATAAGTGTCCCTTAACCATGGTCTTATTTTTCCCTTATTAACTTTTATTACATGAACTTTTCACTAGGGTTGTTATAGAACCCTCCCCCTTAGGGAACACCATCCTCGGTGTTAAACCACACCAAGACCTCAGCCAAACCACTAAAAAGAAAACATACTACCAATGGAGCTTTATAACTTAGTTTGTTGCAATATTTACAATGAAAGACCTACTCAAAAGAAAAACATCATGAAAACATGACAAGATAACAACCATAATAACACGACACCTGTACCACTTATTGGAGCTTTGTAACTTAGCCCGTGGTGGTATTTACATCCATATACATATACATATATATACCAAAACATCAACAAACATATGCTAAACATATATCAACATTAAACAAAACTCCTTTGCCTCAACCGACAAACAATGAAGGATATAGGGCCCACATCTGACCCGCCATCTCCCATGTAGCTTCTCCAGGCCCAAAGTGCTTCCACTACACTTTAACTTTCTCGATCGCTCTTTTCTTGAGCATGAGATGCTTCCACTGCAATATGCACTAAGGATATGGCTACAACTCGCCTTCTTGCTCCACCTACAATACAAACCAATTAATAACATGATGAAAATCCTTTATATACTTCTCAAGAAATGAAATATGGAAAACTTCATGGACTTTCACTATTGGAGGCAATCCAAGTCGATATGCCACTGATCCAATCCTCTCAATGATCTTGAAGGACCTGCAATGCTGCGGCGCCAACTTGGCACATGAACCAATACTCAAAGAGATTTTCTTGGGCTTGATGTGCAAATACACATGCTTCCCAATCTAAAACTCCTTGAACACCTTGTATTGATCTGCATAAATCTTCTGTCTATCTTATGTTTCCTTTAGATTATTCTTTATAACCTGCATTTCCTGCTCCATGTATGCCAACATGCCTGGTCCAATAAGTACCATGTTCACTGGATCACTCTAGATGATGGGAGTGTTACAACTCCACCCACACAATGCCTTGAAAGGACTCATCCTCAATGACTCATGATAACCATTGTTATAAGTAACTCAACCAATGTAAGATACTCCTCCCATTTCTTCCATTGATGCACCACGTACATCCTCAACATATCCTCCAAGATCATGCTAACCCTCTCTGTCTGTCCATCTGTCTACAGATGATAATATGTACTAAAGGCCAACTCTATGCCCAAGCCTGCAAATAGCTCCTTCCAAAACTTCGAAGTGAACCTTACATCCTTGTCTGACACAATATTCTTCAGAACACCATGTAGTCTCACTATCTCTCTAATGAATACCTATGCTACCTCACTAGCTGAATATGTAGTCTTTACTGGAATGAAGTGAGCTACCTTGCTTAACCTATTGACCATGACTATAATAGAATCATGCTACTTCGTTGTCCTCAGAAGACCTATAATGAAATACATGGAAATGACCTTGCATTTCCATTCCAGATGATTACATTCCACTTTTACTTGTTGACAATCTAAACATCTAGCCATGAACTTTGCCACTTTCTTCTTCAGATTTTGCCAATAGTAGAACTTCTTCACTTCCATCAACATCTTTTGATATCTTGGATGATCTAGGTATGGCTTGGCATGAAATTCGCTCAAGATAAACTTCTTGAGCTCACTGTGATTTGGCACATAGATCCCATCTCTAAACCTTACCAAACCATCTGTCGTAAGATGATAGTCTACATCTCGATCACTTGTACCTGTACCTGTGCTCTATTGTAACCTGTGCATAATATCCATGTATTTGTCATCCCACTATCCTTCCTGCAAGATCCTATCCTATAACTCTGTCCCATAAGATCTCATAGCCACTATACGATTTACCTGTACCTTCTTGCTAAGAGCATCCACAACTTGGCTCTCCTTCCCTTTGATGCATCTGATCTCAAAGTCACACTCACCAAGGGTAGCCAACCATCTATCTTGCATGGAATTTTGATTCATCTAATCAAACAAATATCTCAATCCATTTTCATCACTCATAAATGTAAATCTCCTACCAGGAAGATAGTGCCCCCACATCTTCAATGCGCGTATAATCGCTGCTAGCTCAAGATCATGTATTGGATAGTTTCGCTCATGCTCATTCAGTGTCTATAACTCATAGCACACTACCTATCCTTCTTTCATGAGAACTCCCCCAAGTCCTGTCTTGCAAGCATCTATACACACTACAAACTCCTTGTCATGATCCGTAAGCTTTAGCATTGGTGCATGTGTCAACAATTTTTTAAGCTACTCAAAACTAGCCTCACATTCTTCTATCCATTCGAACTTGTTATATTTCCTCTTAAATGATGTGATATGATATGAAATGCAAGAGAATTTCTTGATGCAACTCTTGTATTAGCCTACTAATCGCATAAATGATCTCACCCCATCCACATTCTTAGGATATGCCTACTCCATTACGACCCTTATCTTTTCTGGACCTATTGCTATGCCATCCTTGGAGACAACATGCCCAAAGTAATGTATCACTGTCTAAAAGAAGCTACACTTACTAAGTTTAGCATACAACTGATGCTCTCTTAGAAATCTCAACACTGCTACTAAATGCTTAGCATGTTCTTTCTCATTTTAAGAATATACCAGTATGTCATCAATGAATATAATAACAAACTTGTCCACATAAGGACACAATACACTATTCATAAAACACATAAATGTAGCTGGAGCATTAGTAAAACCGAATGGAACAAAAAAACTCATAATTCCCATACCTAGTTTTGAATGCAGTATTGAAGATATCCTCTTCCTTGATGTGTACCTAAGGGTATCCTGATCTTAATTCGATCTTAGAGAACACTGCTTTTCCCTTCAGCTGGTAAAAAAATCATTAATCCTCAGTAATGGGTACCTTTTCTTGATCATTACCTTGTTTAGCTTCCTATAGTTAATGCAAAATCTAAGAGTACCACCTTTCTTCTTTACAAATAACACTGGCGGCACCCCAAAGCGATACACTTGGCCTAATATACCCCTTGTCCAACATGTCCTTTAGCTGCAAATTTAACTCAACCAACTCAGGAGTGCTCATATTGTAAGGTTCTTTTGATGTTGGAGGTGCCCCTGTCACCAACTCAATAGAAAATTCTACCTCCCTATGAGGTGGCAACTCTGTAATGTCCTCAGGAAATACATCCTAAAACTGCTGCAAACTGGGTACTCGCTTAACACATCTACATCCTCAACCTCCTTACCCTTGTCACTAGAAATGTGTACTACAAACATCACAAAACCTTTTCTCCAACTCCGCTTAGCCTGCAAAGGTGTAACTATCCTTACTAATGTAGGCTTCTTCTTTCCTTGCAAAGTCCTCCTTTCCCCACCATCATCCATAGACTCAATGGCCTTGTCGAAGCAATCCACTTCGGTTTTGTGAAGGTATATCCAATCCATACCCAAGAGCATACTGTACAAACCTAATGTTAGTACATACAAATGTGTTGTTGTAGGCATACCATTTAACTCAAATGCACAAGCTCTTACCTAATGGTGAATTGGCTTCTTTGTACATGTAGCCAACTATACCAACCAAGATTCTACATGCACTTTTTTTCTCAAAACACACTTATCCACTAGGTTAGGATTAATATAAATATAGTTAGATCTAGGATCAATCAAAATAGAAACAAATTTATCACAAATCTTACCATCCATCTCAATGATCGATTTCTGATAATCTGCCTACCTATTTCCACAACTGCATAGATACGAGGAATTCTATGACCAACATCACCAACTGTATGCACCTCCTAATCATTGTAGATTTGGGGTCTACCACCACTCTAATAATGAAGAAAATCATTCTTACGTTGATCCTTACTACATATCCAACACCAAAATTCTTCCCTACCAACGCCTCTAGCTTGCTACTCTCCACATCCCTCCTCAGCTATGTTAAATCTCTTATAAGGAACTGCATTTTATTTCTCACTTGTATGTTGAGGTCTGTCTCTCTTTGGTGGCCATTTTTCTTTACCTTTCTCACTTCTTTTTAAGTCATGCTTAGGATCAACTTTGCACTTTGACTTCTCATAACAATGTTTCAAATTTCGAATGGCCTCCTCCAATGATCTAGGCTCATCAAACTCAATCCAGTCTCTATATGCAACTGGTAGTCCATTGATGAATCTTTGAACATTGGCCTTCTCCTCCCTTAGGTAAGATACATATCTCAACAATACCAAAAATATGCTAGTATACTCATCATCTATCATAGAACCCATTCACAACTTATAAAACTCCTTAGCTCTCTCATCATAATACCTCTCGGACAAGTACTTCTTCCTAGAAAGCATTTGAAATGCATGCAAAGTCAAATCATCATGATGTATACCTTTGAAATTATTCACGTCTTCCCACCACATATTTGCTTTACCTGTGAGACTAAAAGTTTCTATCTTTGATTTCATGGTTTCTGAATAATCATGCAATCAGAAGAATTTATTCATACCCAACAACCATGCTTCTGCATCCTGTGACTTCTTCATGTCTCTGTTGAGGGATTTGATCCCCTAGGGCTTTTGGGTGGAAACCCTAGTAGACTGAAATTTGTCTAAATAAAGAAGCACACATTCACACAACCATTACACTATAATAAGCAAATTCTAAAGTATGAAGGACATACCTCAGGTCCTACGTTCGAGAATTTCCTCAAGAGTCCAAACCCTTCTTCACGTCCCTTTCGCTCCTTTGTCCTACAAAACAAACAATTCCAAAGAATGCAGCAGTATATGGACAAAGACTTATACAAAAATCATCTTTATGTTATAAAATAAGGAAGTTAGTTATGAACTTTGAACAACCATTCATATATGAAATTAAAACATGAACATCATAAACATAAAGAATAAGCATATCGGGAACCAAGACGTGTTTCTTTATTATAGACAAATAGAATGTACAAAAGGAGTAATATCACCTGAGTAACCTTTCGCAGGCTCCAAGAAAAGCTTCCTTCCGGATCGTCCAGTCAAGCCTCTAGCATATCTCCTTCCAAGACTCACTCCATGATGCCATAACTAGTGGATGAACATCAAATCATAAGGAAACAAGGGTTTCCTATACAAATGGGGGAAGTGCAGAAGGCACAAGGGCCTTCAGACCTAGTCAGGGGAAAATCTCAGTATAATAACCTTTCTCTCTCTTCTCCCCTCCCTTAGGCCTTCCCTTTGATGTCTTTTTATAACAATCCAAAAGTAGTTTTTTAATTAGGAATTGGTTGGGAACAATTGAGCCACGGGCACTAATAGGTGATCAGCAGGTAAAACCCGCGATCTCCGCCTGAAAATAAGGAGTTTTATATTTTTTTAAGTGTTTTAATACATATACACGGGTTGGGTATATACTAACCCTTGTATACACGCATTTAACTCAGGGCAATGTCACGTACAGGGAATAAAACACTGTTTTTTAAATTTGGGACCAGGTCTGGAAGGAGGGGTTGCCCTAGGCCATGAGTGCAGCATCACAAACCATAATAGTGAGATTTGGAGCTATAACAGATGCCCCCTAATATATGAGGTCAGAAGGGGTACATGATAGCCGAAATATATTAAGCAAGTACATGGGAAGGAAATCTGCCAAAAACCGAGGAGTACTTCACCAGAATTTAGCTTGCCAAGCCACAAAAGGAGATCAGAAAGAAACACTGTCTGAGGCGGGCATACCCATGCTCAGAGAAATAAAAGCATGTCTGCATATCAAGTACAAGCGGATCCACTAAGTATACAAGTATAAATGACTGGAAAATACATAATGGATCATCTGATCATGATCGAACAAGTACATGTCTGAATATCACATATAAAACTGTCAATAATGCTGAGAAATACAACAGATCATTGATATCAAAGACTGATCCCAAAAGGTACCAACTAAACATGATGGAAAAGGATGGTACTACACTACAAACTCAGGTGCCAGCATGTAGAATGTCGCCATGACTGACTGCCACATATAAGGTGGAGTGGTATCAACTAGCAGCAATAGGAGCAACTGTCAAGTGAACCAATGAATGTTGATACAACCTGAGGTCTTCACCGACCGCCGTGGTACATTTCTACACCATGGGAATAAATGATCTGAAGTCGACCATGTGAGAAATCATTTTATTACCGTCATTGATGTATACCGTTAACAAACGCGAGACTACTCACCGATAATGATAATGAGCATCAAGGTACCCAGTACAAACCAACAAGTGTGAATAAATGAGCTGGAGTTGAACACCTGTAAGAATCTATCGATCAGGAGACAATAATGGTTTCCCACTGTCGATAGCGAAGGATCTGCCACTATTGACTGCAAACCCCAAGGTACTTCCAAATGGACTCTAGATCTTTGCCCCAGAGCAATGAGTCGGAGTCGATAGGGAAAGATCTGTTAGAAGGAAGGGATTAAGGCATCCTTCATCAATCTAGCATGAGTGTAACTCATAGGCCAATAATGTGGAAGGAATCGGACAAAAAAAGATGTAGTAACCGAACCAAAGTATGTTTTCGGTGTACACAAGATGTAGCTAGCGCACGACAGAAACCCTCTGAACCAACCAATAATGAAAGCTAACACAGAGGCGAGGTATCCACCAATAGGGTCAAATGGAAACCAAGGTACTGCATGAATCCCAATGTGTGATATTGTAAGATGATGTCGAACACAAGGGAAACCACTCAGTCAAAGACCCATGATACTGATCGATTCTGAGCACAAGGTAACCTATCAATAATGAAAATAGGGCCAGGGTGCAGCTCTAGGCCTGTCCTCAGAGCAAGATGTCGTCATCGATAAGGACAAGACCCGCCAGCAAGAAGTCAATGGGGAACTTCTCAAACCTGCACGAGTAAAGGACCAATATAACTGATGTGATGATAGACATGACACTGACAACCAGGATGGCCGACTAAAAAATGCGTTAAGAGACACTGCAGAGAGGCCGACTCGGGCTAACTTCCCTTGAACAAAAGCACGACTCAATGTGACTATGGCATCATATGGTAACTCGGTATAAGTTCGTCATGCAGGAGGCACGAACGAGCCCTCCATATGATTGGAAGAGATAACCAATCGGGGGAGAACTGACTCAATAACAAGGTTAAGGCGTACCTAAGTCAAACTAAATCCCACCCAAATAGAGGAGACTTTGCTTTGAGTGCTTTGTTCAAGGGTGACACGACTGACTCTAGCTGCCAATAATAGATGGAAATATTGTCTCGTTCCCGCTCTTTTTGGAATATTTAATTTTTTTTTGTCTTTTTCTGTTGAGCTCGAAAAAGAATAAAAGAATGTTATGGTATAGTGGAAAGAAATAGATGATCTAGTTCCTGGGAGTGGAACATTCCTATGCTCAATACAGGGAGGCGAAAACTGGTCAGTGACACTCAAAGGTATGTTCCTTCCATGTGTCAAGGTGTGTCAAGTTGCAGAAGTCAAAGGTATGTAAGGTTGATTTTGCAGTCGTCATGGTCAAAATTTGGCTTAAACATGAGTCTAAGTGAAGCCGGCTCTAGGCCGAAAGGTGCAAATGGTCAACATGCAATGCAGTAGTACAACTAAACATAAAGGAGCCTCTAGGGTATAAGGCCAGAACAAAGCGAAGAAGCTAAGAGGAATGAGTCTCCAACGCATAAGTCATGGCAGGACTACAGAGGACTCCCAAGCCTACTCAAATTGAAGTAGCATGGGAAACAAATGTTAGTGAGGTGCTAACTACGATGCCCATGTAAAGGATGGCTCTACCATCGTGTCATGATTTAAAAAATCGGCGAGTGAAGATGGCTTACGAACCATAACATGATGGGATCGACCCTATGGCAGATGTATTGACAGATGGAGGCTAGTATGCATAATGCAACGGAAGAATGATGTCCCTAACCTATATGCTAGTGAAAAAACGATACCTGCCATGATGGGTCAGCAGTCATGGAACCGTCTCGAAAAAGTCGAAAATGTCGAAAATGTCCTGAAAAGAAAACCATTCTCGACATTCCAAGCTCCCAAGTTAAAAGTCACATGAGACCAAAGAAAATGAAATTTTGGAAAAATTTTGCATTTTGAAAACTTATAAAAATAATTTTGGACTCACCATTGTTACCAATTGAGTTGGAGAGCAAATATTTGGAGCAAAAGGAGCAAATTTCTCGTGTGCCAAATTCGACCGTTCAAATTCTTCAAAATATTCCAGGTAACCCTTACACTTAGCTTGCAATTCATTGTGACTAGTTTTAAGATTTTCCATTGATGTTTCACCGTTAAACTATTGTTCAAAATTTCACCGCGGTGTATACGCGGGTTGATAATATGAAACTCGCGTACACGCGGGCCCTATACGTGACTGTGTATACAGCAACCCGCGTATACGCCATGAGCTAATTTTAATAAAAACTAACGGTTGAAACTTCAATTTCTTCTCAGGATGCCGATCACATGGTGTGAAAGAGAACATGCAGCGGTTGATAATGAAGTTATGAATGATCCTCAAGCCTTGGATTCTTTACGAGGATGCGGCTTGCTCAAATTATTCAAACTGCCGAACATGAAAGCCAATGTGCGACTGCTTGAAATGCTCATTAACTATTTTGATGTCGAGGAGGAAGCCTTCATGATTGATGAGCTGCCACTCAGAGTGGAAGTGGAGGATATATATTTTATCACGGGCCTTTCCCGAAGGGGAGAGGTAGTACAGTCCCGGGGCAGGACACGGAGTAGCCTCACGATAGAGGACTATGTACAGATATACTGCCCCGGACATCCCAAGAAAGTTGGGAGCCAGATCTCGATTGCACATGTGGCAAGTTTATCGCTAAGGATTATCCTGTTCACCATAGCTCGAGTGAATGGGTCGTCCTCTCTGCATCAGGCATCACGGCTCATCATGAGCGTGGCAGTGGATTGTCTCACTACAGTGTTTGACTGGTGTACTCCTCTTCTGGCCAGCATGAAGAGTTAGCTCACTTCCATTAAGAGGGGACAGACCAAGAACTTCGGCTACGGGACTATCTTGTGCACTTTCTTATTTGAGAGGATTCCCGCACTCCGCCCCAGGGTAGCAGTTTCCATCAGCACCCCACGTGATCCACACATGGGCCGGTGGGCTGATCTGATGAAACGTTTGGGGGTGGGGAGGTTCCTAGGACTGCACTCGACGATGATTTCTTCACCTACTGGGATCAGCAGGTCATCGCCGTAGACGAATACCCCTACGCTGGGCTGGACTTCCGAGGAGATCCTGACCTAGCATTACCGTCGGACGTAGCGTGGGGTGAGATCGGTAAGGATTTTTTGATTTTATGCTTTTTTTTGGATTTTTCAAATATAATAATGCATTTTGAAATTTTTTTTTTGATGATATTCAAATGACTAATATAATGATCATGATCCAGACATTGGGCTAGTGCGACCAGATGGACTCCCACGGCACAGACGACGCGGCCAAGGAGCTGAAGAGGCGGCTGCTAAGACAGAACGAACTCTACACAACGTCCAACGGCACCTGACAAGACTGAGCTGTCGAGTACCTATGGCTGCTATAGAGGACCTTCCTGAGGATATGCAGCGTCATGTGGTTGGCATGCCACGTGACTGGGTTCGCACTTTTGGGCGTGTAGCTAATGCGATAGTTACCTACTTGACCGCTCATCCTGAGCCGGGGCATTAGATATGCCGGACATGATTATGGGCATTTGAGTCCCAATTTTGTATATTTTTGGACGACATATGTACACTCGAGATACTTTTATGATGATATATATATATACAGTTTGACTTTTTGATGCTTTGATTTTTATGATGAATGATTGATGTGCCAGTCTAATGCTTGATTAGCGATAGAATCAGCTAACCAATTATGAGATCTTGGAATGTGAAAATAATTAATATAAACAAATGATCTTTTCAACAACTTCACTCTTAAATACTGGCGATATAAGCATGGATCCCTTACCCGATAAATGTTATTTAATTGAGACACTATCAATTGAGAATCGAGATACACTACCAACGAGTCGATCCCATAAGAGATTGCCTCGGATAGTAAATTAATCACGGCAGTATACTCAGCCATATTATTCGAAGCAGGACCAATGCGTACGCCTCTTGATACCATCAATTAACCAGTTGGATAATAAAGTACCCAAGCTGCGGAAGCGAGATTCTGAGTGTGCCGACTAGCACCATCAGCGAACCCAAAATAGACCAAGTCATCCATCAACACCTGCAACAGCAGACCAAAAAGTGTTGACATCACAAAGCTCTCAATGATATATGTACAAATATACATAATATACAAAGAAGCCATTGCCTAACTTCTACTTAAGCAAAGTACTTCTTTAGGTAGAGCCCGTTTCGGGCCTTCGCCAACTTGTTTCTCTCAAAATTGATTAACTCATACGACCCTTTTTTTAAAACGCGTTTAATAATGAAAGGACCGTACCACATAGGCTTAAACTTGCCTACCCCCAAGACATCTTTATCTTGGTCATAGACCAAGACAAGGTCACCTTCAGAAAAGACTCGAGGACGGACATATTTATCATACTGCATTTTGACCCTTTTCTTATGAGCCTCATTCATCGTGGACGCATCTCAACGCTGCTCATCGAGATGTTCCAAGTGAATGAGGCGCTCTTCAAGACTCGAAGTCTCTGGAAGAAGCTCTACAGCTAACTTGAGAGATGGAATTTTACATTCGATCGGAAAGATAGATTCCATCCCGTAAACCAACTGATAAGGCGTAAAACCAGTAGCAGTCTTTACGGAGGTCCAGTATGCCCAAAGAGACGAATACAACATGACGTGCCAATTGGACCGATTTTTGTTGATTGTCCGTTGGAGTATCGTCTTAAGAGTTTTATTGACTCCCTCGACCTATCCATTGGCCTGAGGATAATAAGGAGACAAATTCTCTTGACGGAAACCTAATTTATGAGCCAATTCAGACATGAGTTGATTCTGGAAGTGACTGCCATGATCAGTGACAATATTTCTAGGGACACCGAATCTTGAGATAACCCGATTGAAAAGAAACAAAGTTGTTGTGTCACTATTGTTTTTATAAGTGGGCATGGCTTCGGCCCACTTCGTAAAGTAGTCTACAACCACAATAATGTACTTGTGATTCGTTGCTGAAGGCAGATTACAAGTTCTAAAATGAATACCCCACTTAGTAAAGGGACCGACCATGACAACGAGAAAAAGAGGAGCTGGATGAGCACACATCTTTCGAGTAAAGATCTGACAAGGGTGGTAACGTTTGACTGCTTCCACACAGTATTTAAAAAGTGAAGGCCAAAAATAGCCGGCACGTAAGATGCGTTAGGCTGTAGCAAGCCTATTAGATGACCACCACAAGCTCCACTGTGGCATTCATTAAGCACTGACTCTACTTCCTCCAAGGTTAAATAGCACTGAAGTATTGAATTAGCCCCTCGACGGTATAAAGTATCACCAATGATAACATAATTTTTAGCCAGGTGACGTAATTTACGACGCTCATCCTTTCAGAATGTAGAGGGAAACTTCAAAGTCTGGAGATAGACAATGATATCTCCATACCAAGGGTCGAGTGAAGAGATGTCGGGAAAAATTTCCTCATAAATAGTATCCTCTCCACAAGGCAGCTCAGAAATTAGCTCAATGAAAACCATGGATTTCTTAGACTTGCTTGACAAGAACTCGAGATCGAATTCTTGCAAGATGACTATCCATCTATTATATTTGCCCCCAATCACTCGCCTACTGAGGACAAATTGAAATGGATTGACCGCTGCTAAGACAAAAGTTTTGCGTAGCAAGATGTAATGATGGAGCCGCTGGACAGCATGGACAGCTGCCAAGGCCAATTTCTCAACTGGAGAATAGCGAAGTTTAGGGCCTATTAAGCCTCGACTCAAATAATAAATCACGTGCTCGGTGAGAGCATCGTCCTCCTGAACCAGAACCATACCAATGGTTGATTCTGCTGCAGCGAGATATAAAAGGAAGTCTCTGCCATAATTTGGTGGACTCAAAAGTGGGGTAGAGACTAGTGCTTTTTTCAAAGCATCAAATGATCGTTGCGCAAAGTCGTCCCATACAAATGGAACTCCTTTTCGTAACAACCGCATGAACCCTTTAGTGATCTCGGCATAGTTTGCTATAAACCGCCTTAAGAAATTAGCCTTTCCTTGAAGACTCTCAAGTTGACGAATTGAGGACGGGGGAGGCAACTGAACTATTGCCTCAACCTTGAAGGGATCAACTCGAATCCCTTCATTTGACACAATGAACCCTAACAGCCGACTGGACGTAACCGCGAAAACGCACTTGTTGAGATTCAACCGGATTTTATAAAAACGACATCGTTCGAAAACCATTCGAAGGTGGCTAGGGTGATCAGTTCTCTTTCGAGAACGAGTAGCGAGATCATCTTAGTATGCTTCAATGACATGCTTGATTTCGTGGAAAGCATATGACATGGCCCGCTGAAAGGTAGCTCCAGGATTTTTAAGACCAAAAGGCATCTTTCTATATGAAAAGGTACCCCAGGGACATATAAAGGCTATCTTATGTTGGTCTTCAGGACGGATAAAAATTTGACTATAACCAGAGAATCCATCCATGAAGGAAAAAATCTCATTAGCCG
>APFE031233002.1:58453-76729 GCA_000404065.3 Pinus taeda | reverse complement strand
GGAAGACTAGCAGCAACAAAACTTCCGTCTTTATAGTTGTGAGTGGTATGCTTCCTGGTTGCCATAATTTTTGCTTTCCATTTTTCTTGCTAACCTGAATGCCTTCTCTAATGAATCAGGTTCCCAAAGGCGAACATCATGTTGGATATTATCCTTTAAAGTCCCTATGAACACATCAATCCTATGCTCCTCTGAATTATCTTTTACCCTTATGTTCAATTTTTGGAACTCCTCAATGTGCTCCATTATGGAACCCTTTTGTTTGAGACTTATCAATTGGCTAAAAAAAGTGTTGCTTTTTGTATCCTCATAATGTGCTATCAATTCTTCCGTAAAAATTGCCCAAGTGATAAATTGTTTATGAGAGCCAAGCCATTGATACCATACAAACTGATTTGGTTACAAATATAAAGTTGCAATACGTACCTTTTGTGTGTTTTTCACATTATTGAGATCGAAAAATTGCTTGCTCCATCTGTAATATCCATGTTGCGGGATCCTTGCCATCAAACTTCCTCATATCGATTTTTGGAATATGTTGGGTCTTCAATCCCACATTAGAGTCTATGAAATCATGATTAACATTTCTTTTGTTCGCATCATGAGTTTCCTTTACACCCTTTTCACCATTAGTAAGTATTTCTTGTAGACAATTTGTCAAATCTGTCTTCAAATCTGCCATGTCTATCTTCAAGTCTGTCTTCAAATCCTCCATGTCTCTCTTCAAATATATCTTCAAATCTATCTTCAAATCATACATCTTAGCTTCCATGCCCTTTATCTTAGATTCCACGCCATTTATCTTAGCTTCTGTTAGCTTTTGTGAGCGTGAAATTTGTTGCACTTGTTCTTGTAATTTTGATATATCATGTAGAATTTCTTCCTCTTCTTCATGAGTCATGCTAGAGCTTTCTGGTTGCTTACTAGGTGTTTGTATTTTCTTTCCTCGGGGAATCAGTTATTGATAATAATGCTCTATTATGCCCTTTGAATTCCTTCAAAATAAATTTTCAAACCAATCTTAAGTAAAAATTTAAAAGAATCTACACAACTTTTTTCACTTTGTAGGAGCTCAATATTGCCTCTGATGTATCTCTGTACTTTCAAATCATCCATTTTTGGAATTGTATCCTTCAATAGCCTCCTATGTCCTCTTTCCAATGCCACCAGTCTAATCCAAATTGGATTCTCCAAGGAAGAGTTATGCAAAATCTCCCACAGTGACCTGATTATAGACTAGTTCAGTAGAGCAAATTTGTACGACATGCCACGAGTCACTATTTTGACCTTTGGCTCTGAAAAATATATACAAGAAGCTACAGTCTGTCATATTTTCATACATTCTTACGAAATTTCAATCTGATGCTCAGAGAGAAAGTTATGACAATTTTCCCCAAGTCACCTGTTTGGAATGTAATTCAGGAGTCTGCAAAAGACAGCAACTTCCTCAGATCATATCTCCACAAATATAGTGCAAAAAGCTCTAAATTCAGACCTGAGATTTAGTGTGATTTCTTCTCAAATGGGTTTTTTGTTAGCTCTGAAACATTGCAGAAACATTATAGTGAAATTCCACGATGACCTATTTGGAGCAGCGAACCCTAGAATCAAAGCTCTAATACCAAATGTTATGAAACCAGCTCAAGAAAAGATAGAAAAGATAGATAAAAGCCTTATAATTCAGCCTCTTTGAGGGAAACCTCCTTTACATTACATAAATAGAACAATTCTTCGATGATTCAAATGACAAAACCTCCTTTCTATATATAGGAGTCTAAGGAGTCATAATATAACCCAGCCAACCTAACAATAATAATATAAAGCCATAAAAATAACAATAGATGGATTCTACGGGGCACAATAATAACAATATGGGGATAATAGGGGCACAATAATATTAATAAGGGATGCAACTACAATATTAATGGGGTAATCACTAGTATTATAGGGACCCAACATAAGCTTTGTTGTTTTTGTTTTTCCAAATGATGAGCTCTTTGTCTGAGGTAGGTTGTTCTGACTCCTTGTCTCTATCTCCAACACACACTCCTTTCCACAACTCATTGACAATGAGTGTGTGTTTTATCATTCGAGACCACTTAGGAAAGTTCTCTTTGCCAGTGAGTACTATTCCCACGATGGATATGATTGAATGCATACTGTAACAAAAAAAACTTATGTTGCAAAAATTTTACTCTTAATGGGAAAAAATATAATTTTGATATGACTGGAGAGCAAACTCAACTTGAAAACAAATGTCAATACCCAAGACATATATATCGGCTATTTTTTTTTGGTAATACGCACTATTCAAAATATATATCAGTTCTCTTTTACATTGATCACCCAATGCATCCCTTCAAAAATTTTTAACTCACATACACATCAATATATAGGCAGCGTATCAAAACAGCATTCAAGATACCATGATACCATCTACGTATATACATTCAATGTACATTCAACACGTGCCATTTAACTTCAATGCCTGCACTTCATAAACTAGTGTAGTGCTCTCCCTCGTAGTGTCATTCTTAGGTTAACAAAAGTAATTAAATGGTATAAATATTTCACGATGAGCAGAGCGAGTCTAAAAACAACGCTTGTATGTTCAACGCATATACCAACATTATATTCCAAAAAATTCAATGTATAGCCAAAGAAACTTCAACGTATATACCAACACTTCCGCATCAACACTCTTTCTTGCAGATTGATCTTCAGAGGCTTTGATTCATGCACCAGTAGCGTTTCACGCAGTAAACTTGGTCATGGAGACAATTCATGCACTCAACAGAGTAATTCTCTCAACGTAGTAGCAGTAATGTTGTCAACGCAGTAATGCTCTCAACACAGTAGCAGTAATGCTCTCAATGCAGTAACTCAGTAATGCTCTGAACGTAGTAGCGTGGAATGTGCATATCTCCAGTAGCATGGAATGAGAAACAGTTCAGCACTCCATCATGACACATGACAGAGATGGCCTTCAGTTCACTTAGAATAGTTATGCAACAATACAATTATGTAGTGGGCACAAAACAATTATGCAGCAATATAATTATGAATGGGTGCAGAACAATTATGCAACAATATAATTACGCAGTGGGCACAAAACAATTATGCAGCAATATAATTATGCAGTGGGTGAAAAATAATTATGCAGAGCACAGAATGGCTCAAAATCACTTATGGTAGTAGGTAGTAGGGAGTTACAACTATTTTGGGAGATGGCTCTGATACCATGTCAGGCCAGGTAGTAACTCCTCGAAGCAAAATTGATTCACATATTTTATTCCTTCAGGTTGGTCTTTATTATATACATGAGGGAGAGACTGTTCACTTCATCTCTCGATGATTGTTCATATTACTTATTACTTATTTACATTATATTCACCTAATCCTGATGATTAGGTGTCAATAGATTTCTTGAGAGAGAGAATGGATTTTTACATAAGGCTACCATCAATGAGTAAATTTTTAAAATGAGGACCTAGGCAGAATGACAAAAATTTCAAAATGGGACCCTAATATGATATGAAAACAGGCGTTTTGATCACTGATGGAAGTATGCAAATTCTGACTCTGACACTCTTAACTAGGAAGAACCCTAGTCATGATAGTCTCATATTGGCACATTTGATTTGTCCCTAGTGTGATTAGTCATGAGTGTACTAATGTGGCCCAAAGGTGTAACCCAAAATGTTCACCTTGCTAAATCATGTTGAACACTATATGGATGAGTTGTCGAGATGATGTAGAAAGATTATGTTCACCCAATGCTTATGTCATTACCCGGAGGGGTGATGCACTATCCACATAATCCCAAAAGCTTAGCTTGGAATAATGAAAGGGAGGCACAATAGGAAGTGTCGGGAGCGGAAAGGAAGGATGCCATCACCATATGTCATCCTTGAAGTCCCACCTTAGAGGAAAGTTGGGGCTGAAGAATTGAATACCCTGGGAAAGGCCTTATGGGATGACGTAAGGCACATGTGAGGTAAGCCTGCACTATTGTAGTGCGTTATTGGTCTAGAGCTAGTCCACATGTCAAGTTAGCCGACAGGTTCACCTCAAAGTATTGAGAAATAGTATCATAATTGAGCAGCAAGGCCAACAGATCATCGATCTAGTTAGGCCTATGACTCATAGGTAAAGGGGCATTCCCATAACCTAGAAGTAGTGCCACTTCGGACAAAAAAAAATAGTAATTCTTCGAGGTGAGACCAATTAGTCCATGTGGGACCGGAGGTCTCACCCCGAAAGTTAAAGGGAGGAGTCAAATGTGAGCATCGAGAGGAGACTTGTGGGATGAAATAATTCATACCACTCAAGTAAAGCATATAACCAATCGGTAAAGAAGGGGTCCCACTAGCCAGTTCATCTCGATGTTATGCCCCTAGAAAAGTAAAGAGGTGCATAGAAGGAGGCATCGATATGAAGGAGTCAGGGTGACATGGGATAGGTCACGGGGAAAGGAAAGAGTGGAAGGGAAGACCGTGGAGGAGGCAACACTACGACCCCACCATCCTTCTAAGCCCAGAAAAGAGGCTCCGTGTCATTAGGACCCACCCAGGAGGCATAAGTACAACTAATGTGAATGCATGGGATCGAGTGGTGATTGCTAGATTCTAGTGCGCCGATGAATATGTGAATATGAATTATAATTATATATTATACTATTATATTATATTTATATATATATATCTTTGTATCATATATTATATATATTGTATATAATAATATAATATATTATATATATAATATATATATTATATATATTGTATATATGTATATATATATAATATATATGTTATACTCCTAGTTCATATATTATATATAATATATTATATATATATATATAATATATATTATAGATATATGATCGTATATATAAAATGTATGCTATATATAATATCTAGTATGATATATAATATATATGTATATATTTACACATATTTCCACTTCGGACTCATGTAGAGCCCACAATGTAGTTTCAATCTATGTCTATATATATATACTATAATATTATATTATGTATGTCATGTAGTTGTATGTATTCGTATGTAGTATTATGTATGTTATATATACTGTATATATATATAATACACACACACACATAGAGTTAAATCTACAGTTGTGAGGCTCATATAATGAGTCACGAAGTCGAGGTAAAGCTCAGAGTTCCTAAAAAAAAAGGAACGGGGGTTACCCCATTCCTATAAAGGTAATTGAGGGGTTGGGTACATTACAGAGTGATATTAGAGAATCCAAGTTCAACTCTTGGAGTGGTTGGGATTCATCTCAAGCCAATGATGATTTATGAGAAATTCATAAGTAACTATTTAGGTGTTAAAAGATGATCTAAACTATTGATTGCTCGTTTGAAAATAACCTTGTACTAATGTGAGTTGTTTGGTTGCAAATAGACAAAAACCCAGTGAGGGTAGGATCATGGCCATAAATGTGTTATTTATTATTAATTATGTATTCATTATAGGATTGCAGGATTGCAAGACTAATGCACGTGATTTGCAAATATGTTGGCACACTAACTTGGTTGTTTTGTCATAGAATATATCTCCATGGAAGACCCACGAATGCAAGTTCATGGTTATGATTTTTTTTCTATTTATTTCTCATGAAAATTCTAACAAGGTGTTTGGTTGACAACACATCACAAACAACATAAAAGAAAGGAAATGCAACAATGAGGACTAGAATGGTCAAGTACACTTTCGATCAATTACAAAATGGAAGTGATTGGGTTAGACCTAATGAAGAAGAGAGATCAATTGACCAAGGGGGAGGGAATCATTCTCCATATTTGATGGACATCTTGAGAAGTCTAAGGGGTAAGGTGAGACGCTTTAAGGGTGATAATGAGAGACTGGTAAGAGCCCAAGAAAGGTAGGCGAAGTTGTTAGGACAAAAGAAACAATGGACATACGAAGAATTCTCCCAAGAAAAGCTAATAATGTAGAGCAAGTAAGCACCAAACTCATACAACGCAATCTCATTATGAATCCAATGTTTTTATTAAGAAAAATGTACATCAAATAACATTAGCACAACCCATGTTTAAATACCGAGAGCTACTCAAATGCTTGACTTTTGGTGAGAACCATAGATGAAGAGACTGTCCACATCAGCAAAATGCCAAACCAAATATTTATAGTGCATAGGAGGCTTTCAGTGTGGGTGAATTACCTCAGAGTATACTAAGAGTTTATGCTACAGTGGACAATCACCAAGTAGATAACCAAGAATCCATCATTGAGATGGAAGGTAAGTTGGAAGAGAAAATTATTTATATTTTAATTGATTCAAGGTCTAACTATAATTGTGTCATCCCATAGTTTCTTATGGAATGTGGTTTGGGCAAGGAGTTGCATAAAGAACCTTGGTTGGTTTAGTTGGTAACTGGCACAAAGAGAAGGATCAACCATTTGGTAAGGTCATGTCTATTAAATCTCAGTGACATGACCAAAATATCTGATTTGAATGTATTTATATTGGGTGTGTATGGCATATTGATGGGTATGGATTAGTTGTATTTACATTGGACCAAAGTAGAATTCTATAAAAAGGAATTGAATTCTTGGATGAGAAAGGATCAAAAAGAGTATTGCATGGTAGGAAAAATCCCATTTCATTAAGGCTGATCACTGCTATGAGAGCCAAGCGCAATGGAAGAAAGGGGTGAATGCTATTTTTAGTGAATGTTTTTAAGGATGATAAAGATTACATAGAGATAGAAGATGAGGAAGCCGAATTGCTACAATTTAGGTACCCTATTTTGCATTAGTATGAAAATGTCTTTCTAGTGGAGGTTCTTGGATTACCTCCTCATATAGAGATATATTTCTCTATTTAGTTGATACTTAGAGAAACACCAGCATTGAAGGCACCATAAAGGATGAGCACCCAAGAGTTTCTTGAGCTGAAATTGCAACTAAAGAAAATGCTTGACAAGGGATACATAATGCTAAGTGTGTCCCCATATGGGGCATCTATATTCTTTGTGAAAAATAAAGATGGAAAAATAGATTATGTGTTGATTGCATGTACTTAAATAAGGTGATCATCAAGAATATTTGCCCATTACCAAGGATTGATGATCTGTTTGATCAATTAAGGGAACATTTTTTTCTCCAAAATCAACTCTAGGTCAGACTACCATAAATAATAATCAAGGAGGAATACATTCATAAAACTATTTTTAGGATAAGATATGGGAATTGTGAGTTTGTAGTATTACCTTTTCAGCTTACCAATTCCCCTGCCATGTTCATCTTGCTGATGAATAGTGCCTTGCATCCTTATTTGGACAAGTTTTTCATTGTTTTTGTTGATGACATATTAGTATACTCAAAGAAAGAAGAAGAGCATAAAAAACATCTAGTTGCAATGTTACAATTGTTGAGGGAGAAAAATCTCTATGAAATTCTTAACAAGTGTAATTTCCTCTAATCGTAGATACATTACTTGGAGCATATCATCTATGAGGAAGGAATCTTAGTTGACCATAGAAAGATCAAAGCCATAATGGAGTGGACAGCTCCAAAGAATGTGGATGGGGTTAGATAATTCATGGGATTTCTAGAATATTACAGGATATTTATCCAGAATTTATCCAAAATGGTCATCCCATCACAAACCTGTAGAGAAAAGGAAAAATATTTGAGTGAACTACACAGTATATATAAATATTTGAGTAGTGTTGTCATTGCTACAACACCCTCCAAAAAACTACATTCAAATTTTGGAGCCTACTTCACCATCATATCTAGTGTCACCTTGGTCATCAAGTTTTGTTTCAGATCGTACCATATGTTTCAATTTTTCTTGATGATCCTCATGTGTCGTTGCATTGTCTAGAACATCTTCAGTGCATTTAATGGTCGTAACACCTTTGTTGTTGTAAAATGACACTTTTGGTTGTAGACACAAACACTTTTTTTTTTTTGTACTTGCAGAATGAATATAAATTATCTTTTTGATGTCGATTTATTGTTATTCAATATTGTCCAATTTTTATTCATGAGTTGGTATGCGTGGCACATGATTTTATGTCTAAATTCATTTTGTTCACTCCTAATTCTATCCTCTAGACTTAGAGAAATTTTGATTGAAAAATGAACCTATTAATGCAAGGAGGGCATGAACGCACTCTTAAGCCTTAATTAATAATCCCTTGTTGTTTGGAAGTGCTCCCTGATCCTTTTAAGAGCACATAGAAGACCCCTAAAGTATATTTTCCCTTCTTTACTCTAAACTACACCCATGAACAACCAAGTCTTCCTTTGAGCGTACTCCTTCGACTCGAACAACTATGCCCTCCTTGAGTGCATGATCACACCCAAAATACTTGAACCTAAACTCCTTCAACCCTTATAAATGCACCGTGTGCCCTCCATGGCCCTTTGAGCACATGAGAACACTCTAAAGCCCTAAAGCTTCATTCTTTGTCCTTCAAAAATGCTCCATGTGCCCTCCTTTTCCTTTTGGCTAGAAAATGTTCATGCATGGATTGTATATTTTTTAAGACTATTCTTGTAATGTTTGTGATTTTTTTTAGCTTTCACATATACTAGATTAATTGGGCTATTTGAGTGACTTTAGTGTGAAACTTATTGGAAATGTGTTGTAATGATTGTAATGATTATTACATCTACATGAACTATTTTGGTTGATGTTAAACAACCTTTCTCATCTGTGTGTATCCATTTGGGTAGTACTATTACTTCTCTTTATTTCCCCTCTACAGTGAAATAACCTTGATACTTTTTCAATTAAACATTCACAAGGCACACTTTCTTCCTCATTCAAAAGCACATTTGTGCTTCTCTGCCATGCTAATTACTAAAGCTAAGGTATATCTCTAAGTAAATGACAATCGGGCCATATTCCAAATGGGATCATACATCGAATGTTGTGAGGCCTAATTGGGAGCCCATATTAGGGAGATCCCTTGTATGGTAGTTGTATCTAGGACCATCAACATTTTGGTTCTAGAAGGAGGGTAGCCAATTTTTTATGGATAATAACTCCACATGTCCTAATCATTCATCTTCTAGAAAAGGTGGTAATATTCTAAGAACCATTCCAAATCCTATTCCCAAAGTCGGATGGACTTCTCAGCCTAGCCTAGAGTTGGCTTATGAGGTTACCTATGAAACATTTTGGGCGATTTGACCTATAACCCATTGGTTTGTAAAAACTATTGGTTTACTCCATGTTGCTCATAATCTCTTACATCATCTTAAGAAGAAAGAAACAAATGATATCGTTGTACTTGTTGCAATAGTGGAAAATTTTGTTTTTTCCACTCTTGAAGAGTTAGAAAAGTATTTTTAAGACACAGTTCAACAAGATACACTTCCACCCATTAATGAAGAGTACGAGGGAGACATTGTTCTTTCTCTTGAAGAACAACTAGGAGATGATTTTGAGTTTAATCATGGTTTTGATGGTAAAGGAGAAGGCTCATAATATTCTAAAATGGAGGAAGAGCCAAGAGATAAAGACATTACCAATAAGGACCTAGATTGGATGGCCCAAGGGCCTCTTTCTCTTTTGGATAACCTTCATAAAATTCCTATACATATGAAAAGGTTGTTATCAAAGTTTGATCTAGATAATAATACTAAGGTACAAGATCATATCAATGATTTTTACATGCATATACAAATGTTAGAGGTACAATATGATGACTTTTCTTGTAGGATTTTTCTTTTTACATTAGAAGGTAGAGCAACAACGTGGTACCATAGTGTTCCTATTAATTCAGTCCATGGTTGGAGGGAGTTTAAGAAATTATTTTTGTAGAAATTAATCGATGAAAAGACTCCCACCATGTTATTAAAAGAGCTTAGAAATAGTAATATGGGGTTAAAGGAGAACGGAAAATATTTCAGTCAAAAGTTGAGCTACATATTGAAAAAGTTTCCCCTCAACACATAACCTCGTTATTCAATCACTATTGATTATTATACATCTTCCTTGCCCACACACATTTTATCTTTTTTCAAATGAGCTATAAAGGAGACATTGGCTCTAAAATTTATAGAAGAAATCACCATGGAGAAAAACTAACATGCTATTGGATTTATTATGGATGACGATAAATCTAAAGAATCTAAGGAGACTAGGAGGAAGTCTCGGCCTTATTCAAGTAAGGAAAATGAAATATATTTTTCAGATATTGAAAGCTTGAAAAAATCATTTAAAACACTTACCAATGAAGTTTCAGAATCAAAGAGAAGGTTAAGAAAGACTTCTACTAGTATCAAGCCCCTAAGTATTTTCCATTCCGAAGGAATAATAACAACAACAACAATTAGCCCACTAAATCTGCCTATAGTTCAAATTTTGTGTTGAATATTGAAAGCATGCACATGGATAACTATTTTTATTTCCACCAGGAATATCATTCAGAGAAAACATGGCCACAATGGAACCACAACGTGAATACTCTAGCCACGCACATTGTGGATACCTTACTAGTAGATGAGTAGTTTGAGCAAACAAAAGAAACAAAATAACCTGCAGCTATAGCATAGGCATTGGAAATAGAGTGAATTATTTTGATTGTATTCTCAACACTTACAAGAAGAGTGTTGAAGAACCATCTCAAAGCGAAATCCCCCCCTTAGAAATAGAATGGTCAATATAACTGAAGGATCGAGGGGCTTATTTCTTAAGACGAGGTGGCGAGATAAAAATTGAAGGAACAATTAATAAGAAGAATTTCACCACTAGTCAATCCTACTCCGAATACACAAAGTAAATTTGGGAATGTTACTGATCTAAGAATAATTCCATTAGAAACAAAAGTATATTTGAGTGGAAAGTGAATCATACATGAAATATACTCTTATCCCACTTGAGGGCCATAATGAGCTTGCTACCTTTGCTGATTTAACCTATGGAAATTACTTCTTGGAAACCAATTCGGATCATTTTCAAAGTCAGACATTCCACTTGGGTTTTGAATTTGGCTTGAGTAAAAAATAAGCACAACAAGATAAGGTTATTTGTAGAATTTCACAATCTCGGCTGGGCATATGATAAAGATAATTACTAAATGCCATCCATGGAACATATCCTTCAGACAATATCTAGGTCTGAGATGTTCTAGCTACTAGATGGTTTTTTTAGTTACAATCAAGTGTTCGTGGTAGAATCATATCATTTGGAAACCAACTTCAGGACCAAATGGGGAGCATTAACTTTTAAGAGAATGTCGTTTAGGCTTATTAATGTAGGCGCTACCTTTCAAAGAGCGATGTACATCGCTTTTCATGGCATGATTGGTAAAAGTTTAATTTTTTATTTTGATGATGTCACTATGTTCTCCAAAATAAGATCATATCACATTTGTCATCTGATCATCTGAAACAAATATTTGAGTGGTGTCACAAATATGGGATTTCTCTGAGTCCCAAGAAAATCATCTTTTGCATGTGAGAATGAACTCTCTTAGGACACATCTTTGAAAAGAGTGGAATTAAAATTTACCTTGAAAGGTTCAAATCTATAACTCAGATCTCATTCCCAGTGAATATGAAGGCTATTCAATCTTTGTTAGGGAATATTAATTTCTTGCAAAAATTCATCTCTAATTATGCTCAGATAATTAAGCAATTATATGAGATGATTAAGAAAGATGTGACTTAAAAATGGGAAAAAAGGTGAAAAGGATTATTTTTCTCAAATTAAATAGGCTATCATTGATGCACATGCATTACTCAATCTTGATTATGGAAAATATACCCTAATTTATAACTTTGCTTTAGATTCGTCTATTGTAGCCATTCTCACTCAAAAGGATGTTGAAGAAAATGAATGCCCTATCTCTTTCATGAGTGTAGGCTTACAAGGGTTAGAACTAAATTATCCAGCTATCGATAAGAAAGTGTGCAATTTATATAAGGTAGTCAAATATTTCAGGCCCTATCTTCTAAAATCTCACACGATCATTTTTGTACCTCATCCAGTAGTAAGAACAATTTTTGTGCATAAAGATATGGTTGAGAAGAGGGAAAATTGGATGAACTATTGGCATTATGATGCATGTGTTGTATTTGATGGCAACCAAATCGTAGAAGATAAACTCACTTATATATATCTAGATGAATCTACGGAAGAGATATCAAATGTGACAGAATGCATGGGATGTCGGACAACTCAAAGGAATCAGACGACAGTTCTTAGTATGGCAACTCACTTATCTCAGATGATAAATTATAGTGCAGAGAAAAGTTCACACACTTTCATGAAGAGAAAAGTTCCTTTCATGCAGAGAAAAGTTCCTTTCATACAAAGAAAAGTTCACGCACTTCCATGCAGAGAAAAGTTCCTTTCATGCAGAGAAACGTTCACGCACTTTCATGAAGAGAAAAGTTCATTTCATGCAGAGAAAAGTTCATGCAGTGTCATGCAGAGAAAAGTTCCTTTCATGCAGAGAAAATTTCACGCACTTTAATGCAGAGAAAAGTGCACGCACATGGGAAATCTTATGGTTGGTTCATGGTATTAGTCCGACAGTTTTTGATCCTATGGTTTTGGTCCGTGGTATTGAATCCAAAAGAGTTGAACCCAAGTATTGGGTCCGTGGTATTTTTTTGTTATGTTTTTGGACCATGGTATTGAGTAAGGCCTAAGACTATAAAAGGAGAAGAAGATCATTAGGCAAATGCATGGAAAAAGACTTGAATATCTGATGTAGTATGAGATCTAGTATGCAGGATATGGGTTATGACACATTGCTTGATCTGAGCTAAGGAGGGATCTCACTGATTAATGGAGAACAAGATCTAAGGATAGATCAAGATCAAATGGTTTGAAATGAATCATCTTTATATGGTTTGATCATGGATAGACTAGATCAGAATTATTGATGCATGTTTTATTGCATGCATGTTACGATCTGGGTATGGCTGATGTTTGAAATAGCCACCAAGTCATGATTGAATATGTACAGATCTGTACGTGAGTTGGCTTTGGCGAAAGCACATATATACGTGGGTTTAATGAAGTTGCAGTTGGGTTTGATTGTTATAGCAGAGTTCTGTAGTCTGTTCTGTGTTTTGGTGACTGTATTGTTGACAGGGTTTTAGTGTTTCAGTGATTCTGAAATTGATGATGCTAGTATTGATTGTTTTGTGCTTCAATGATATTGATGGGTCCAGTATGAAAATTGGATGAAATGTGGCCTTTCAGATTCTAGTGTTGTGCTTCAGTGTATCCAGTCTGAAAATTGATGAAACGTGGTACCTGGAGGAAGAAAGAGAAGGTTGTAGCCTCCAGTAAGTCAGCACCTACGTACTAGTACATCAGCTAGTACAAGAGCTAAGGGGGTGGTAGCTCCCTTCTTGTAGTAGCTGGAAAATGAGTAAAGGCTGGAGCATTTCAATAGGTAGCAGCCTACGTACTAGTAAATGGATTAGCTAGTACAAGAGCAAAGGGGGTTGTAGCTCCCTTCCAAGAGAGTCTGGAGAACAAGAGAAGGTTGTAGCCTTCTGCAGGTAGAAGCTTGTGTACTGGTATAAGTATGCATCGGTACAGAACTATTGTAAAAGATATTTCTTATTAAAGAAGATTGAGTCGACTTGCAGCAAGTGGTTTTCACCCACATTGGGTTTCCACCTTACATCATGGTGTTCATGTGTGCTTCTTGTGTGTGATGATCTGTTCTATTTTACTACTCTGGTTCAGTGCTCATACGGTTAATAATGTTCTAATGCACTCATTCAAGATCAACTAATTGAATCATATGTTTACTGGATATACATTTGTTGCAACACATATGAATCTTAATATGGAAATGAACAACTTATATTGATCTGATAATACTGATTCACCCCCCCTCTCATTATTATTTCCAACAATTGGTATCATAGCAGGTCCTTTGGTAGAAGCTTGATCGCTTAAAGGAGATCTGTAGAGCAATGGGAAAGAAGCTTAAGAAGAAAGCGCCTAAGAAGAAGAAGACATCTCAGAAGAGCTATGACAGTGGAAGTATCGATTAGGGAATATGTGGGAAAAGCATGTCAGATTCAGAATCTCTTCAGAATGAAGAACTATCAGGTGTGAATTTGTTATCCTCTGGTGATACTCTTATCTATCCATTTGAAGATGATGAAAGTGATAGTGAAACAATTGAATTTGCTCTTATGGGTGAGCAAGAAAGATATCAAATAGAGGCAGAATTTAAAAGACTTACAGACAAAATTAGAGATCAACAAGATCTATTAAACAAAAGGGAAAGTGCCTTCAAAGAAGAAGCTGCCAAACTAAAAGCTCAACTAGAGGAAGGAAACAAGGTAAGAAAGTTGTTCAAGGACAAGGAAGATCAATGTCAAAAGCTGCAGGATGAGGTGACATCACTAAGAGATGAAGTCAATGAAAGGAGTAGAACAGTCAAGAAACTCAGAGAAAGATCCGGTTACTATGAAAGGCTTGAAGCTACGATCCTCTCGCTAAAAGAAGATCTTGAAGAATCAAAGAAGCAGAATAAATATCTACTCCAAGCTCTTGAAAAACAAGAAAACGAAGTTCGTGAATTAAGACATCAGTTGGAAGAAGGAAGAAAAGATGAAGAAAACAGGAAGAAGCAGTATCTTGAAAAGGAAGAGCAACATCAGGTTGAGGTAAATATTCTAAAAGATAAATTAGAAGAAAAGGATAAGCTCTTACAATTTCAAGATAGTACTAATATTTTGGATGATATTCTTAGTAGTCAAAGGTCTCCTGCTATCAAACCTGGTCTTGGTTTTCATGAATTTATTGATGGTGAATGTAGTTCACAAAGTAAGACAAGGAACTCTAATGCAAAATCTGAAATGCTCAACAAGGAGATGAAAGGTCAACCCCATCAATAGCCAAGGAAAGGAATTCTTGAAAGAAAATCTTTTACTCCTCCGATGAATAATGTTGAATGTTATGTATGTCATAATCTTGGACATGTTGCAGCCAAATGTAGATGAAGATTGGTTCAAGATCATCACACAGAAATATCATCACGTTCCAGGTACTTTAAAGGATATTGTTTTTCTTGCAATATGTTTGGTCATAAAGTTGTTGATTGCTACAGAAGGAATATGAAAAATGTAAGATTCTATGCATGTAACAAGCTTGGACATATAGCAAAGGAATGTAGGAACAAAGTACGGGCACCATACAAAAAGAAGAAACCATCATCACACATGAATATATGGAAGAAGAAGGAGTCCAGTCAGAAAGATGTGGCACATCACAATATGTAGATATAACAGACTCAGGGGGAGCTGAAAATGCAAAAATTCAGTGTCCTAAATCTCATACGCAAGTTTCATAAAGGGAAGTCGTGTATATGCGCGAGTTAGTTACTGCACAGTCGCGTATATGATAGTTTGAGGAAAAGTAGTGGAGACAAGCTTAGGAGATAGGGTCTGATATGATTCAGTTCATTATTTTCTCTATTTGATAATGGTTACAATGATGTGTGAAATGTCTTGATCCTATGTTGATGATGATGATGTTTTGATACTTCTTGTTGATATATGCGTGATCAGTAGACAGATGGCACAGGTTCAGGGGGAGCAGATACTTTTAAAGGCATTGTTGGCATTATGGTTAGTAGTCCTTGGTGATGATGCATATATGGCTAAATGATATATCTTGCTATGGTTATGAGTTGTCCATGAAAAAATATCATATGTTTCCTGGCATTACATAGTTGATGTTTAGATCAGATTTGTGGTTGATTCTCTGATAATGCATATATGGTGCTTACATGGTGATCTTCATAAGGATAAGGAGAAGTACAAAGCTTGTATACACATCTTCATTACTTGATGATGAGTATATCATATGTTGCTGTCATCACATGCATAAAGATCATATAATATAGTTCATGCAAGTCTCCTATAGTTATTGGCCCTCATGTGGATGAGGATTGCTACGGTTGATGATCTTGAGCTAAAGATACATAGTACTATATACAATATGCTAGATACATGAATGATTAGTCAAAATTGCATTGTTGGAGACATGATGATGATAAAATGACAGATTGATACTTACATATGTTGATTGATACAGATGTCCCCGAATGATGATACATGGATGATATATAAGATCATGTAGATCTTGATGTTGATGAGATGGCTATGATGTCTTTCAAGAGGATGAGTTGATATCTATATGCAGATATACCTTGCTATAGGACATTTACAGGTTGCTGATCTGGAAATGGTTGTACGCGAGTTTTATGAAGAACATCCGCGTATATACGCAGGTTTATGTGGATGTCGTCGTGTATATGGTGTTTTTGAAGGAAATCAGTGGGGACAGACTCTGGTTGAAGGAAGTCTGATATGGGTTTGACAAAGACCATCTGAAACAGGTTCAGGGGGAGCAGATAAACTTCTGATAATGCATTGTTGGCGTTATCTTAGAAGCTTTTGGTTCAAGTACTCAGTTGTTGATTTGAAGTAGAACAAATGCAGAGGGAGAACATAAGGAGAACATGGTTGCTGATTTGAATAGTGATTGACAGATGTTGCTGATATTAGTTATTAATAACTTTCATAGTCTTGCTTTAGATATTTCGTCTCTATGTCATATATGTCTTTTGTTATCAAGGTCATGTAATGGCCTATTTTGGTTTCCCCACTATGCCTGGGATGAATGATGTAATGTACTTATTTATCATGAGTAAACTTCTGGTGTAAGCCCACTTGGATGGGTGGATGAGTCAATATTTGTATATCCTCACTTGGTTGAGAGATGGATGTATGTATGAGTCTTTGGTGATAGGAAGGTCATTTAAGATAGAGTCATGTTCTTCTTGTAGAACATATTTTTTTAGATCTTGCCTACAGTCAGGGGGAGCATGAAAAACACACTTCAGCAGTGTAGAGACTCAACATGTACTCAGGGTGAGCATGGAAAGATTAGTACACCTTGGCATATACAAAGGGGGAGCTCATTCAGAAATTTCAGCGGGAACTCAGGGGGAGTATGGACAACAAAGGAAGAAAATATCTTGGTCCGCCCTTTGCCCTTGATGTCAAAGGGGGAGAGTGATTTGGTATTGTTGCCATCAAGTCCAAAGGGGGAGATTGTTGGCATTATGATGCATGTGTTGTACTTGATGGAAACCAACTCGTAGAAGATAAACTCACTTATATATATCTAGATGAATCTACGGAAGAGATATCAAATGTGACAGAATGCATGGGATTTCGGACAACTCAAAGGAATCAAATGAGAGTTCTCAGTATGGAAACTCAATCATCTCAGATGATAAATTATAGTGCAGAGAAAATTTCACACACTTCATGAAGAGAAAATTTCCTTTCAAGCAGAGAAAAGTTCCTTTCATACAGAGAAACGTTCATGCACTTTCATGCAGAGAAAAGTTCCTTTCATGCAGAGAAACGTTCACGCACTTTCATGAAGAGAAAAGGTCCTTTCATGCAGAGAAAAATTCACACACTTTCATGTAGAGAAAAGTTCCTTTCATGTAGAGAAAATTTTACGTACTTTCATGCAGAGAAAAGTTCACACACTTTCATGCAGAGAAAAGCACACACACATGGGAAATCTTATGGTTGGTTCATGGTATTAATCCGACAGTTTTTGATCCTATGGTTTTGGTCCGTGGTATTGCATCCAAAAGAACTGAACCCAAGTATTGGGTCCATGGTATTGTTTCTCAATGGTTTTGGTCCATGGTTTTGAGTGAGGCCTAGCCTATAAAAAGGAAAGGAGATCATTTGGCTAAATCACAAGTGTTGAAAATCTTAAGAAGAGCAAGATCTGAATTTCTGATAATCGGTTGGTGAGACATAGTTGAATCTGAATCACCGGAGCATTATAAGTCAGATCTACTGAAGAGTTGGGATCCCTTTGACGCATGAACGGATTTGTGATTTCGACAGTTTGGGGTATGTTTGAGAACTGATAAACTGTCTAAATCCGAAGATGCGCAGGAGCAGCAAAGGCGCAGTGCGGAGGTGCGCAACACCAGAGAAGCAGCAGGTGCGAAGGTGCGCAGAACCAGAGAAGAAGTAGGTGCGGAGGTGTGTAGTTGAATCGACGGAGCAGGGGCGGAGGTGCGCTGAACAGTAGACAGTGCAGGTGCGGAGTTGCGCAGACTTGTCACGGCAGAAGTGCAGATATCCGCAGGTTTCCTTCGGTGAAGTTGCGGACCTTTCTTGAAATATATTTTAGCTGTCTTTTATCTGTTTCTGCAGAGATCTGGGTTTAAATTGGTGTCTGGTTACT
>APFE031233002.1:0-58433 GCA_000404065.3 Pinus taeda | reverse complement strand
AAAATTTATGAAACGTGGTACCTGGAGGAAGAAAGAGAAGGTTGTAGCCTTCTGTAGGTTGGCACCTACGTACTAGTACATTAGCTAGTACAAGAGCTAAGGGGGTGGTAGCTCCCTTCCAGTAGCAGTTGGAAAATGAGTAAAGGTTGGAGCATTTCAGTAGGCCGGCACCTTTGTACTAGTAAATGGATCGGCTAGTACAAGAGCTAAGGGGGTTGTAGCTCCCTTCCAAGAGAGTCTGGAGAATGAGAGAAGGTTGTAGCCTTCTGCAGGTAGAAGCCTGTGTACTGGTATAAGACTGCACAAGTACAGAACTATTGTAAAAGAAGTTTCTTATTAAAAGAAGATAGAGACGACTTGCAGCAGGTGGTTTTCACCCATATTGAGTTTCCACCTTATATCATGGTGTTCATGTGTGCTTCTTGTGTGTGATGATCTGTTCTATTTTACTGCACCTGCTTACTATACATATGGTTAAAGAAGTTCTAATGCACTAACTAAAGATCAACATTTAATGGATTAATTGAATCATAAGTATTATAGATATATGCTAGTTGCATTAGACACAGTTGCGTTGAAGTAGCATATATGTAATTATGTATGAAAATGAAAAAGTTTTATTGATTTGATAATACTGATTCACCCCCCCCCCTCTCAGTAGTATTTCCAACAAATATAGGAGAAACTTTGTTGCTAATTTCTAAGGTTATACGTGGGTTAACTTGCATTGTTTTGCGCTCGAACTTGTACACTCATGTGCCTCTCCTTTAAGGCTTATTCAAGAAATTGTTTTGAGCTTCACCAAGGATAATTCAACTCTATTAGAGACACCTAATCTCAACCTTTCTCAGCACCTAGTTGAGGTGCATTTTGTCTTGATCCTAAAGTTATCATTATGGCTAATTCAAAGCATACTAAGGTATAATTCACACATGGACAAAGGGATGTCTTAGCCCTCCTTCTGTTATAGATCTGAACAAATTCAAGTACAACTTTTAAGTAGGTCTTTCAAGATTGTGATTCAAGGAACCTTAAGGGCTAGTTGGTGTAGAAACAAGGAATAAATTTTCCCCCTTCAACCCAAAGTTGGAAATTATCACTAAGGAATCTTCGAAGCAAGGTTAAGGGAGTGGTTAAGGAGAAGCATCTATGATTTCATTGAAACCTATCTAGTGTGAAATCTAAAGTATAGGTGAAGTTTTTTGAAGGCATCAGTATCAAGCATTCAATCAGAAGTATGACTTGTTAATCTGTTACACATTGTTGTACTTCGAGTTGAAAGTTAGGATCAGTACAATAGAGAATTGTGAGAATCAGTAAAATGACCTAATATAACCTGCCTTTACCTTTTGAAGGACCTTTATTTTCTTCCCCTAGCCACAATGGATTGGTTCTTACCAATGGTTGATTGGTTCTTCTAGCTACTTGTTCTTTCCGTGGGTTTGAAGAAAGGGGAGCGGGTTTCTTCTCCCTTACTCCTTGGAATCCATCCAATGTGGTCTGAGCTTTGATACCTAGATGGGTCTCTCTCTAGATAGGTCCTTAATCACTTGGACCTTATGAACTCAGGTCCTTTCCTTAGCTAATTCAGGTATTTTTTTAATAAGCCTAGAAGGTCGATAGATCCCCTCTTAATTTTGAAGATTTGATAAAGTTTTTGGTGCACCATTACATATATTGAGCATTCATCAACAACAAGCATTTTATTTGAAAATCATTGGAAGTGGGTCATTATCCTTGTTATGGGAGACCACATTTATTTGTTTATATTTTATATTTAGGGTGGTTAGGTGGTGCAAGGCGAAGAGTGAAGTCTCTCGTAGGTTGGAGCCTGAAAATACTTCAAGGTGGTAGGGTGGTGCTAGGGAAAGTTGGATCTTGCAGCATGTTGGAGCATCCTTTTAGTTGGAGCTGATAAAACCAGGTATTTGGATCATCTTTTTAGTTGGAGCCAATAAAACCAGGTAATTGGAGTATCCTTCTAGTTGGAGTTGGTAAATCTAGAGTGTTGGAACATCCTTTTAGGATTTGGAGCTTCCTAATAAACATAATCATTTTTTGGAGTACTAGGAAGTTGGAGCTTCCCATTCAACTAGAGTCGAGAAATATTTTACTTATAAATTATTAGAAAAACATCTTGTGGTTTTTATCTAGGAAGGGTTTCCACCTAAAATTTCTTGTGTACTATTCTTGTGATGTTTTGTTGATATATGCATTGATTTGATGCTAATGCTTTGAAAATTAATACTTAACTAATTTAAGTGAAATATTGATTCACCCCCTTCTCAAAATTTCCAATAATTGGTATCAGAGTAGGTCCCTTCACGAGTAGTCTAACCATTGGAAGGAAGATCATGGATTGCACCAAGAGTGGAGTTCCATTATTCAAGGGATGGAAATATACACTCTGGAGTGGAAGGATGAAGATATATATACAAGCATAGGGATTTGATATTTGGGGCATTGTTCAAAATGGATACATTGATCCTCCTGCCCCCCCAATAGATGAAGCTGGTAAGAAACTTGTTGAAAATGAAGCTAAAGCCAAGAATGATATTTTAAGTGGCCTATCAGACATGACCTATGTTAAAGTAATGAGTTGAAAAACTGCTAAATATTTTTGGGGAAAGCTTCATAATATATTTGAAGGAGACAAGAAAGTCAAAGAGGTAAGCTTTTGATTTTTAGAGGACAATTTAAATATCTGAAAATTAGGGAAAACAAAAATATTGTAGCTTACTTTATTTGTGTAGATGAAATAGTAAATTCTTTGGAAGGTTTGGCAAAACCCTTAGAAAAAAAAATGTTGTTCGAAAGTGTCTAAGATATCTCCCAATGTGATTTAATTCTAAGGTCTATGTTTTAGAAGATAGATTGAACTTAGACAATGTAAACATGGAAGAATTATGTGGAATTCTCATATCATATGAAATGAAGACCGAAAAAGAAAACACTTCCACAAGATAAGTTGCATTCAAAGCATCAAAGTGTTGGAAATACTAGGGGGGTGTGTGTGTGTGTGTATACATATACATTGGGAACACTCATCTATATATATATATATATATATATATATATTAATATATATATTATATATATATATTCTATATATATATATATATATATATGTATGTATGTATGTATGTATGTATGTATGTATGTATGTATGTATGTATGTATGTATGTATGTATGAGTTTTTCCAATGAATCGAAACGACTTGTTCAAAAGGTGAAGGGGTCGACTTGTCAATTAAAATTATATATCGGAGAGTCTTTTATCCATAGACTTAATTTTTCACGGAAACCATATAAGAGCTGCTATACCCACATGGAGGTCCCACATGTCACGTCATCACCTTTAATCCCGTAATGGTAGCTTTCAGAGGTTTTCACATAACATAGCTGATTCCCGTACTATCAATGGAGCAGATGCAATATTTCTTTAGGGTATGTTGTAATAGGACCATCGGGTCCGCAACTTAGTGAATTAAAGCTCGATCACTTTATGACCCAATATCAGTTGGATATAAGACGCCATCAAATCTACGACTTACGAGACTCCAGCAAAAACACAGATTAACAATGGCTTATCCCCCTGTAGTTGAATGTGATCGAAAAGTTTGAAAATGAGATCGACGGCTAAGAGTGAATGTGGAACTTCAACCACGATCAGGAAATCCGTACACTCCTACCTCCCGCAGTTGTTGATCACTGTCGATCTAACGGTCCAGATTTATCCCTAAGCCATTTTCTTCTGCCATTAATATCCATTGATCTCAAGGATCAGATGGTTCCCATTCATCGTCACTTAATTTCTTTGACCTTCCCGATATTATATACTGCTAATACTATTTCTCCGATAACTCTATTTATGCTCCTTCATTGTTTTCTTCTTTACTTCTCGGTTCCACTATTTCTATTATGTCTGTATTCAATCTTTGGATCCTCCATGAGTAGTATTATGATCAAAGGGCATCAATGGGAAACCACACATGTCACAAGAATTTTCCATCACAAACACTGCTATATTGACATCAATGACAACCTAGATTAACAATCTCCCCCTTTGTCATTGATGGCAATATTCTTCTTCTCTCCCCCTTTGACATCAATGGCAAAGGAGTGCACAAGGACTCCCCCTGTCAAATTGCTCCCCTTGTCATGCAACATCTTTATGAATCAACTTAATGTGATGTTAGAGAAATAACCCCCATCTTTTGGCGAAGATGTTCAAATGCCTCTCGAGGAAGAGGTTTTGTGAAAATATCAGCTATCTACTTCTTAGTATTGATATCTTCCAAGTTGATGTTTTGTTCAACTACTTGTTCATGAAGGAAATGATACTTGATTGGTATATGTTTGGTCGTTGAGTGCATCACTGGATTTTTGTTGAGACTGATAGCACTTGTGTTATCACAATAGATGGTGATTGGTTGATTGGTACCTATGTTGACATCTTTCAGAGCTTCCTTCATCCATAATATTTGAGTACAACAATATGCCGCAACTATATACTTAGCTTCAATTGTAGATAGTGATATGGATGTTTGTTTTTTGCTGAGCCAAAATACTAGACAATCTCCCAAGAAGAATGCATTTCCACTAGTACTTATTCGATCATCGGCACTTCCACCCAATCAGCATCGGTGTATGCAGTCACAGTAAGAGTTGAGCTCTTAGGGTACCAAAGACCAGAATCAGGAGTTCCTTTCAAGTATCTGAGAATTCTTTTTACAGCCAACAAATGGGATTGTTTGGGAGCTGATTGAAATCTTCCCACCATTCCTACTACTTGCATGATGTCAGGTCTCGTAGCAGTTAAGTAAAGGAGGGCTCCAATTATTGACCTGTAATGAGTTTCATCTACTGGAGGAGAGTCATCATCTTTGCTTAATTTTCAATCTGTGGTCATAAGTGTGTTCATGGGTGCACAGTCTTCCATTCCATATCTTTTAAGAATGTCTCTAAGATATTTTGCTTGAGATATGAACATGCCTGCTGTGGTTTGAGATATTTGTAGTCCAAGGAAGTAAGATAACTCTCCTATCATCGACATTTCAAACTCTTTTGACATATTTTGAGCAAACTCATGGCTCATCTCCATGGAAAATTTTAGGGGTGAATGTTCGCCCTTAGGCAAAATTAAAGGGTTTTAAATTTTTAGTGGGCGAATATTTTGTATCATAGTACATTTTTACAAATTGCCTCAAATAGCCCACCTTATTTTAAGGGAGAGGGTAAAAAAAGGTAAATTTAGCCCTTGAACTTAGGAGTTACAACCTTCCATTCGCCCTAATTTTCAAGAATATGTTTTATTTAAGTGAATACTATGGGCCAAATACCATATTTATAAAAGAGATATGGTAAATTAATAAAAATATAAATAAATGAGAGGTATGATAAATAAATAAAACATTTTTTATATTTACTCCATAAGTCACCTTATATACATGCAAGGGTGTAAACAAATAAAAATATAAGTAAAGTGAAGGTATGGTAAATAAATAAAACATCTTTTTATACTTACTCAAAAGGTATGGTAAATAAATAAATAAATAAAAAACTAGATGTATGGTTAATAAATAAACCTCTTTTTATATTTAGTCCATAACCCTCTTTCTATTTATGAAGGCTCAAAAGAGGGTTTTATTTAAGTGAATCCTATGGGCCAAATACCATATTTGTAAAAGAGGTATGGTAAATTAATAAAAATATAAATAAACCAGAGGTATGGTAAACAAATGAAACATTTTTTTATATTTAATCCACGAGTCACCTTATATTTACGAACACTCAAAAAATGAGTTATATTTAGGTGAAACTTATGGGAAAAATACTATGGGTCAAATACCATGGGCTAGATTATTCTTAATACCATGCAAAAAAACATTATTAACCCTATTAATAAAAATAAAAATGGCACATGGTATTGACCCATGGTATTCACATGGAATGGGGAATTAAACCAGGATAGATCCATCTTTACTCTGGATCTACTAAGCCTTGAGAGGGATCAAATATCGTGATACGCAAACTAGCATTGAGTGAAAAAATATTTGATCCCTCTTGGGGCTTGGTGGATCAAGAGTAAAAATGGATGTTGTAATTTAATGTATGTTAAACATTTTTAACTTGGTTAAAATAAAAATATAAAATAAAAATCAATTATTAATTTTATTAATTTTTATAAATTACTAATATTAATTTTTAAGCTCTAGGTTTATGATAACTCATGGTATTGACCCATGGTAATACCATGGTATTCATGCAAGCATAGACTATTTAAAGGTGAAATTCTATCATCTTAGATTCATCTTAATTCTGGGTCTTCCAAGTGCTCAGAGGGATAAATAGATTTCCTCCCCCTAAAAGTGGTAGATGTGGAGTTAAGATGGATATAGGTTGGTTTTTATGATAATGAATATATTAAATAGACTTAGGAAATTATATTGTAAAAACATCTTAAGGTGAATGGTTAAAGCTACATTTAGTCACTTCACAAAAATTACCAATATCTCCATTAATATTGGTTTTTAACTTTTTATGATTTAACAAAAAAAATTCAAAACAATGAAACCTTAACACTCTTTCCCCATCACCCTCGCAGAAAATTTCTCACCAATTTTCAAACATTTTCAATATGATATCTTCAGGGAAAAGTTTAGGTACTGATGTTGGATTAGTTGTTTGAAAAATAAGTTGGTTTGTACAACCTTTCATCTTCTGTGCTATTCTTAGTTTGTCCTAATGATCTATAGGGGTTGGAGCCACTACACCATGTTTTCCTAAAAGGTGGAGATTGTTCACCAAAAAGGAAATTAATCTACATGTTACAATGCTGCTAAAAAATGCGAGACCTATGAGAATAGTGAATTATGCTAATAAGGAATTTAGATTGGGAGAGACGTAATTAAATTTTATTATTTAATTGAAGATTTCAAATTAAAATAATAATAAATTTACATTTTATATATTCATATATTGATTGGAAGGATTCTCCCAATGGTCACTTCTTTCAATTAGATCCCCTTCAAGCCTTTGGGATACCTACTACTTTCTTATATAAATAGTTTGGGCTTGCTACTTGTTGGGGTGTTGGGGTAAACAAACTTGATGTGTTTTTTTTATCTTGCAGTTGGAGTCTATGGAATAAGAAAGAAATTTGATAACTTGAAAAAAGTGGTAGCTTGACAAAATTTGTAGAGAAAAGATTAATCTCTCCTACCTTGACAGAACTCGTTGTCAATATCAACACCTACAAGAACTTCGTTGTGGAATATTATCAAAACTAATACAAGGATATGAAAGAGTGTATTGTAAGAACCTTCACAAACATGGTCACTGAAACTTGGAACATTGTTTGTAGGAAGAGAAAATTATGTTTCTTTTTTTCAAACATGTATGTTAGCATATTACAGTTTAATGAATATGTTTTCTTAGTATCATATATGGTTTCATACTTTAACAAAACATTCGCCAAGACTTCACAATGTTTTATTACTCAGTAAAATATTTGCCAAGATCTTACAAGATTTTAAAATTCATTGAAAGATTCTCCACCACTGTACAAGATAATATAATCTGGTGAGAGATTCGCCAAAAAAATTATATATACATATTATATTACTGATAAAATCGCCTCCCATTTTTCCTATGTATCATGGGGATTAGCCCATTTATTATACATATAAATTTAGGGTGGTTCTTAAAATTTTCCCAGCTCATCTCATCATTATTACTAGAAAAAATCAGATCATTGACATAGACAAGAGTGACTAGTAACTTCTCCTCATCCATCTTTACGTAGAGATTACTTCTTGCCACCCCCTTCTTGAAGCCTTGCTATTGTAGATAGTGATCCAATCTTGCGTACCAAGCTCTAGGAGCATGTTTCAACCCATATAATGCCTTTTTCAACTTACAAACAAAGTATTTTCCTTCTGCTAGATTAAACCCTTCTGGTTGCTCCATGTAGACTTCTTCCTTGAGTTCCCCATTTAGAAATGTTGATTTTATGTCTATTTGATAGATTTTAAATCCTTTTGAGCAAGAAAATGCCAAGAAAATCCTTATAGCTTCACACAAGCTACTGGTGCAAAGGTTTGTCCAAAGTCGATTCCTTCAATTTGTGAATAACCTTTACAAATAAGCCTTGCCTTATTTCTAATGATTTGTCCATCTTCATTCATTTTTTTTTTGAACACCCACTTGGTTCCAATTATATTTTTATCCTTTGAATGAGGTACCAATTCCCATGTCTCATTCTTCTCCATTTGAGACATTGCTTCTTCCATGGCTTTTACCCAATGAGGATCCTTGCTTGAGTAAATGTTTCTGGTTCTATCATAGATATGAGAGCAACATCATTGTTCTTTGGTGTACTTGTCGTCCTTCTTTGGGTTCGCATCCCTTCATCTATATTGCCAAATAATATGCTCTTCTCGGTGATATTTTTGGAGAAACTTTTTCTTGATCTTTTTCCTCTTTTTTAGGTTCTTCAATGAGAGGGTCAACTTCATGATCTTCAATTTCTTTTTCTGGAAGGTCTTCATCAATATTCACATCATTGCTTTCCACTGTTTTTTGTAGTTGATTATTGTGGCACTTGTAGGCTTTGCTCCTTGTAGAATATCTAAGGAATATTCCTTCGTCAACCTGAAAATCAAATTTTCCTGGTGAGTCATCATTGATTTTTAGGAAGCACACACTTCCAAAAATCTTGAAGTATTTTACTAAAGTAGGTCTTCCTTTCCATAATTCATAAGGAGTCTTCTCATTTTTTGTCTTAGTTGAGTTCGATTCAAGGTATAAACAATTGTCCTGACTGCTTATCTCCAGAATTTTGGCTGCAAGTTAGCTGCTATTAACATTGTTCTTGCCATTTCTTGAACTGTTCGGTTTCTTCTTTCAACTACCCCATTCTGCTTGGGTGTTCTAGTAGTAGAGAGTTCTCTTTTGATTCCATGTTCTTTACAGAATTCATCATATTCTTTTGATGTGAATTATCCCCCTCTATCCGTTCTAATACATTTAATCTTACAATCCTTTTCATTTCCTACAAGAGCTTTAAGATTCTTAATGCACTCAAATGCTTCGGATTTATATTTTATGAAATATACCCACATCATTCTAGTATAGTCATCAACAAATAAAGCAAAGTATCTTTTTCCTTGCAATTCCAGAGTTCTAGTTGGTCCACATAAATCAGCATGGATGATCTCCAAAGGATTTGATGTAGAAAACTCCTTGGTCTTGTGGCTGGTTCTAGTTTGCTTTCCATGTTGACATGGACCACATACTCCTTGATTTGGTTTGAATAACTTTGGGATGTCTCATACTGCATTAATCTTGCTGATATTGATCAAGTTATCAAAACTTGTATGTCCAAGTCACTTGTGCCACAGCCAACTTTCATCTATTTGACTTAAGTAACATTTATCTTCTTGATTTTTGTTCAGAATGTAGATGTTATATGATGTTTTAACTCCTTTCACCACAAGTTCCCCTGAGTAAGAGTTCCTTATTTCACGATATTTAGTGCTAAATACAACATTATGTCCTTGATCATAGATTTGGCTAACACTCATGAGTTTGTGTGAGCCCGTTTACTAGCAAAGCATTTTGATCCTTTCCTTTTCTGTTAATAAGGATAACAGTTCCTTTTCCAGCAATTTTGGTAGATCCACTTCCAAAGGATACATTTCCTTCCTTTTTGTTCAATGAGACAAACTTCCTTTTGTCCCCTGTCATATGTCTGGAGCACCCACTATCCACAAACCAATGATTTTCATCACCGTGAGCACATAGAGCTAGGCCACATTTATCCTTGTTAGGATTCTCATTTTTTGCTTCTCTTATTTTGAGGGGGAAATTTTTTTTGTTATGTCCATAATCATTACATAATGAGCAAATTGGATCAAATTTGGCCAAGGGATCAAAAGAGTTGTAGGCCTTGATTTGTCCTTGCCCTTTGAGACCATATGGTTTGTTTGTTTTATCCTTCAATTTTGGTGTTTCATTCTTATGGGTCATGCAATGTTTATCTTGATGACCAATTTTTTTACAATAAAAACAATGCCCAAAAAAGATAGGTTTGTACCTATTGTAATAGCCATGATTTGAATCAACATTCTTCCTTGGAGTTACTCCCTTTTCATTCTTTGGATTTGAGATGGGCCTTTGATGAAATAATCTTTCTTCTTTTGGGTTTTTGGAAAGTATGTCGACATAGCTTTTTGCATTATTCTTAGTACTTGATGATTCTCCTTTAAAACCTATCCCAAATTTGTCATTTTGAGGTTTTTGATCATTTAGGATAATGTCAAGTATTTAAGAGCTTTCCCAACCCTTTTTGGCTTGCTCCAATTCCTTCCTCATAGATACTATTTCAGCTTCACGTTCTTCACAAATTTCTTCTTTTTATTTTAGCTTATTTATTAAGAGGTCTTCCCTTCTTTTTGCTTCCTCATTTGCTACCTTGAGAGAAATGATTTTATTTTGTAATTTCTCATTTTCTTCAATGGCACTCATTAACAATTCATATACATTTCCTTCTAGACCTGAATCATCATCATTTGTGAATGCCATGAATAATATTTCTTGGCTTCTAGCGTGGTCATTTTCTTCATCTGATTCATCATTACCTCCTTTGCAATGAGGGAAATGATTAGTTGATTTATTTTTTTATGACTACAAATTCACCTTCATCAAACTCATCTTGCTTAGAGAAGAAATTCTTCTTATTGAACCCTTTATTTTTGTATACCATCCTTTTAGAATATTCCTCACCATCACTATCATGCTTAAGAGGACATTTTGTAGCATAATGACCTATTCTTCCACATTTGAAACAAATAAGAGGGTACTTACCTTTTAGCTTAGATCCTTTCTTTAGTCTTCGTACAAATTGCGCCAATTCGGATTCAACATTGGAGTCATCACTAGTGGTATCGCATTCTTTCTCCCTTTTTGATTTTGAGGCCTTGAATGTTGCATCTTTGGAACTTGGGCTTCCTTTTCTCATCTCATAGGCAATGAGGATTCCATGAAGTTCATCCATCTTGAGGGTGTCTAAGTCCTTCATTTCTTCTATAGCACTTACTTTGGAGTCAAATATGTATGGGAGATATCTTAAGACCTTTTGAACAATAATGCTTTCTTAATGTTTTCTCCCAATCCTTTAAGAGAGTTGACCACTTCAGCTACTCGGAGAAAGTATGATGCAATATATTCTTCATCATCCATTTTCAGACTTCCAAATTGTCTTCTATGAGTTTGAAGCTTTTCCTTCTTAAATTTGGAGTCCCCATCGTATAAGCTAACTAGCTTATCCCATACTTCTTTGGCCGAGTCACAATTCATGACTTTTGTAAATTCAGAATCAATGATTCCACCAGCGATGGAATTTAAGGCTTTTGCATTTGCAATGTAAGCTTTCCTTTCATCTTGATCTGTTGGAAGAGTGGAAGGAGTTGTTTACTCATTTAAAACCGAATGCCAAACTTCATGTCCAAGGGACATTAAGTAGTAGGACATTCATTTTTTCCAAAAATCGAAATTTGTGCCATCGAACATAGGAGGTCTTCCTAACACTTCTTGATTACTCATTGTGACTAAGAATCCTTCTTCCAGCTGTTAGGCTGATAGGAAGAAGTTGGCTCTGATACCAATTGTTGGAAATACTAAGGGGGGGGATGGGGTGAATCAATATTTTATTTCAACTGTTATTATTACCAGTTTAATTCTTTACAATTTAAATAGAGAAATGTATAAGTATAGTTTTATTGAATAAAATAATAAATACAATATAAATGTGTTCCAAGCTCCAACTTGGTTTTGATGAGCCTCCGTCCTCTAGGGCTTCAAACCTATCTTATCAAGGTACCAACCTTGCATTTAGGAGCACCAACTCCAAGGACACCAATCCTTTCAATTCTCAGGTATCAGCCCCAAGGGCTCTGACCCTATCTTTCAAGTTGTATCAGGTCAAAAAGATTGTCCTCCCACTCTGTCTTCAAATTCCTTCTTCGCTCGGCCTTCGGCTTCTACTACACCTTCTACATCTACCAGACCATTGGCTTCCTTTGTTTCTTCTAGTTCACAAGCTGTGAACTTCCCTTATTCTCTGTGATAGATGCCTGATACACCTTTGTTAAAATTGGCAACCAGGGCAAAACTTCATGTGGCTCATCTTATTCATGGTTGATAATATTTTCATTAGATTCCTCTCGTCGAGAGATGTAGGATTGATATAAAGATCATCCAATTTCGATAAGTATTCATGGAGATACGAATTTATTTTTATTATGGAATTGTTATCAAGCCGACCTACAACTCATGTAGGCTCAGAAGCCCAACAATCACATCTATTCAAAGATCAACATTATGTATAAATATAGGAGGACTTTTCCTCATTTGGACTCACTCATCTCATCACATCTCTCTTTCTCTACTGCATAGAAAAGAGTCTCTTCTCTACTGCGCAGAAAAGGGTCTCTCTCTCTCACATGTGAAGCCAGAAGCTGTTGAACCTGAAGCTACAACTGTAGATCCAAAGTTTGACCAGCATTGACCATCAGATCTCCTCCTTAGAATTGTGTTGTTGGTCCATCTAGATCTCCTCTGAAAGCCACAACTTTTTATGGTGGAATCAAGTCAATCCGAGGACGATTTGCAAGATATCGACTGCCCTAGTTTGAAGGAAGCTGTTAAAACTGAAGCTGGAACTGCAGAAGTAAAGTTTGACCTGCATGGACTAGAATATCTCCTCATCTAAACTTCATTGTAGGTTCATCTGAACCTCCTCTGGAAGATGCAACTTTTAGTGGTGGAATCATGCCGATCCGACGGTTGGTTTGTGAGATATTGTCTACCCTAGTTTGATGATGAAGCCGCTAATGCTGATGTTGTTGATCTAGGGTTTGCTACTGCTAATACAAATCAAATTTATTATATTATTTCTCTCTACTGAATTATTGAAGATAAAATAATATTTGATCAAACGGTTTCCCCACACATTGTGGGGTTTTTCCCTGGCTAGCCGCCACATCTTGTATCTCTTGTCTTGGCTTGTTTTCTGTCGATCGTTTAATGTTCTATCAACACTTTAGTTTATGTACATGTGATTGCTAATATGTGGAATATAATAAGAAAAAGAAGTAAACTGTTATAAGCATAGAACATACCATAACTTAACATGGTATCGGAGCTCAAGTGAAGACAAAGCCTAAGCAAGAGCAAGAGAAATCATCGAAGAGAAGATTGGCGAGGCTATCCTAAAAAAACCATGGGGTCCTCAACACTCTGCCGAAGGAAAGCTTCGTAAGACAGCTGACTATCATGGATGGAAGATGTTTATCGATCTAAGCCTAGAAGATCAAGGAGTGATGGATCATGTAAGAGGCAATATTGTTGAGCCTCCATCAAATGCATCCACTGTTGCTAGGTACAAATGGAAAACCGAAGAAGTCAAAACAAAGAAGATCATTTGGGACTCTATCGACAAGCACTTGGTGGCCTACATCTCTAATATGAACACGTCTAAGGAAATCTATGATAGATTGGTGATTTTATTTAAAGTTAATGATGCAAATCAAGTTTTGTTTCTTAGAAATAAGTTGAGGGAAATCAAGAAGGGTAAAGATGAGAGTATGCAAGCATACTTCTTAAGAATCACCGAGATCAAGAACGATCTCCTATCTATTGGGGAGGCTATTACTGATAGGGAAATGGCACTCAAAACTCTTGGAGGATTACCTCCGAATGGTACGTGTTCAGGACTACTCTTCTGAACAATAATGTAATTCCTGGTTTTGAGGAATTAATGGCTAGATGCATTCAAGAAGAAACAAGGGAAGAAGAGCAAGAAATTCCCATGCCTAAAGGTCCTCTTGTTGCCTTTTCTTCTCATGCTAAGAAAAGAAATAATTCTGGGACTAAATCAAAAGGAAAGGATGGACCTAAGGGTGGAAGAAAATGACGATGTTACATCTACGATAAAGCAGGTCACTATGCAAGGGAGTGCCCTGATAGAAAGGACTCACACCGAGACGATGATCAAAATCCCTCTGATGGCAATCAAAGGAATGAAAAATTCAATAGCAAAGGTAAGAGGAGAGGAGAGCTGGGAATCGAGGAAGAGGACAACCATTCAAGAAGGCTAGAAATTCCAGGATGTATTAAATGCACTTGACCTCAAAAAGAACCTAGTTTCCATCTAGGAAATGGAAGACAAAGGCTACAAGGTAACCTTCAGCGATGGAAAGGTACGTATATGGAAAAATAATGTTAAAGATGCTTTCACTCTTGGGTTTCGATTTGATTCTTTATATCAGGTCGATGGAAGTCTGCTAGGTGTCATGTCTTATGACACAAATCTTTAGTCCGAAATTTGGCATTGGAGGTTTGCCCACTTTCATTACAAAGCTCTACTCGATGTAAGACAGATGGTAACAGGGATGCTCGAATTCCAAGTAGAGAAAGAAGGTGTATGTTCGGGATGTGCCGAAGGAAAGCTAAAAAGGGGACCATCCCCTAAAGTCAAAGCAAGACCTCTGATATATTACAACTAGTTCACTCAGACATATCTGAGGCTGGCATCAAGAGGGAGACTACTACATCACATACTCCTAAGCAGAATGGTGTAGCGGGAAGGAAGAACCGTACGATTGTGGAAGCTGTTTGGGCCATGCTACATGATCAAAGACTACCGAAGTTTCTATGGGCTGAAGCTGCAAACATTGTCATATATGTACAAAATCGATGCCCTCATCAAGCATTGGGTTCCAAGATGCCTAAAGAAAAGTTCACTGGTAAGAAACCTGATATTTCTCATTTTAGAATTTTTGGAAGCCAGTATATTTTCATGTGCCAAAAGAGAAAAGAAATAAATTGGGTGCATTTGGAAAGAAGGGAATTTTTGTGGGCTATGGTGAAAATACTAAAGGCTATAGAATCTATGTAGCCAGTCAAAGGGAAGTCGTGATTAGTCATGATGTCATCTTTGACGAAGATATGGCTCTCAGCAAAGTGGACAATCTTTCGACTTTGAGGAGCTCTCAAGAAGTCGACACCAGGGAACCAAAAGAAAAGGATGATGAATCAATGCTTGATGTAGAAGAACCCATGGATCCAATTGATCGTCATCCACATGAGCCTTCCTCTTCTAGTAAGAGTCCTTCATGGCTTAGGGGGATACTTGATGATGCTGAAGGACATGTTGCACCTTGAGGAACCTTCCATGAAAGTAAGAAACATAAAATATATCAGGGATACCTAACCATCATGAGCACAATCCTACAAAATGAGCCTTCATCATTCTCAGATGTCGTCAAGCATCAAGTATGGAAGAATGCTATGACCATAGAATATGAGTCTATTATGGAGAATGATGTCTAGGAAGTAGTTCCCAGACCCCAGAAAAGACAATTGTTACTTCAAAATGGCTTTACAAGATAAAGCATGAAACAGATGGAAGTACGGAAAAGTATAAGGCTCGTTTTGTTGCACATGGTTTCTCCTAGAAGGAAGGTATAGACTATGATATTTGCACATGTTTCCAGATATACAACCATCTGCTTGATCATAGCCCTTGTGGCTTCACAAGGATGGAACCTACATTAGATGGATAGACTGCGTTCTTGCACGGTTCGATCAAAGAAGAGGTCTATGTGGAGAAACCTGAAGGATTTGAGATTTATGATTGAAAATCTCATGTATGCAGGTTGAAGAAGGCTCTCTATGGGCTGAAGCAAGCACCCTGAGCATGGTATAAGAGGATTGATAGCTACTTGATGAAGTTGGGATTCAATAGGAGTGAAGCCAATCCTAACCTTTACCTTTAAGGTTGAAGATGACAAACCTATCAGACTGGTGTTGTACATGGATGACCTCTTTCTAACAGGTGCATACCCTCTCATTCACAGATGTAAGAGGGAGTTGGCTTCTGAATTTGAAATGAAGAACCAAGGACTTGAAGTGTGGCAGAAGCCAAGGGAAATTTTCCTATCTCAAGGAAAATATGTGGTGAAGATTCTGAAAAGATTTGGTATGATGGATTGCAAGCCTGTGACTACCTCGAGGATCTTAACTTTCAGAAGTTATATGGTAGTGATGTCGGACCAGATTTGGGAAATACCTCTGAGTTTAAAAAAAAACTTATTCGCGTTGATGTTCTTGGTGAACCTTCGTCTGAACATATTTTTTGCAGTTATCATTGTGAGCTCATATTTGGTTGAGCTTCACTAGATTGGTGTCAAGAATATTTTGAGATGTCTTCATGGCAAAATCTCTCATGGATTGAGATACACTGCCAGAAATATGAAACTGCATGATTATTCGAATGTTGATTAGGCAGATAGTGTGGAGGCACTAGAGAACTTTTAGTGTTGTTTCTCTTTGGATTATGCTTCGATATAATGAATGAGCAGGAAGCAGAAGTCGGTTGCCATAAGCATCGCTGAGACCAGATACATATCTACAAGTATGATCTCGTATGAAGCTGCTTGGTTGGGAAAGCTCTTCAGTGAGCTATTTGAACACATACCACTATGATTCTCTGTAACAACGAGAGGTCGGATTCGATTACTGAGGAATCCCGTATTCGTCAACTGCTCCAGCAGATAGACATCATCTGGGATATGGTAAGTCGATGAGCAAGGAGGCTCCATCGCATTAAGATGATGTATAGGTCGATACACCTTGTCAAAGCCCCGAGGAAAGATCTAAGCTGTGATTTTCCCAAATGACTTGGAGTCGTCAAGAAACCCTTGTATAAGGGTCCTGCATGTTGCATACATTCAGCTGTGGGAGCTCTGAGGGCTTGCGGTTCCTACTGGAGCAACATACGACCATAGGGTGACTCACCCTCTCCTGGTGGTGCACACTGGAACAAGATGATTCGCTCTCTTATGGACAAGATGATTCGCTCTCTTGTGGAATAGGATGATTTTCTCTCGTGTGTAGCAGGATGATTAGTTCTCCTGTGAGGCCTAGATTGATGTGTTCTCCATGGTGATTATAGCAGGATTGATGTGTTCTCCCATGAGGCCTGGATTGATGTGTTCTCCATGGCGGCCTGGATTGATGTGTTCTCCATGGCGATTGTAGCAGGATTGATGTGTTCTCCTGTGAGGATAGGATTGATTTCTCCTGTCGAGGCATCCTACCCATGCAGTCTGGGACTCATGGGAAGTACCTCTCATCTAATCAATGAGCAGGGAAATGAAGTTAGGGACCATAGTAGTACCGATGGACGCATCATTGTATCTACCATACTCCATACGCTAGGATGACCTCCATTGATCTGGGATCAATGATACTGGTCTGGGACCAGTGGTACATACTCTGAGACTGACTCCGTGTCAGTGCAGTACTGGTCTGGGACTAGTGAGAGTGGTACATACTATGACGCTGACTTCGGGTCGATTGACACTGGTCTGGGACCAGTGGTACACTCTCTCAGACTGTGATACTAGTCTGGGACCAGTGGTACACTCTCTGAGACTGTGAGACTGGTCTGGGACCAGTGGTAAGAGTGGCACTTACTATGAAGCTGACTTCGGGTCGGTTGAGATTGGTCTGGGACTAGTGGTACACACTCTGAGACTGACTTTGAGTCAGTGGAGGATGATACTGGTCTGGAACCAGTGGATTTGTACTCACTATGACGTTGACTTCAGATTGGTTGAGATTGGTCTGCGACCAATGGTACATACTCTAAGACTGACTTTGAGTCAGTATGGTACATACTTGATCATTTCTTCTTCTTCATAATTTGGACAAAAGTAGAGCAGAACAGAAAAATGCAAGAGAAGAGCAGAGCATAGTATAATAGTACATATCAATACAGGGTAGAATAAGGCAAAGCAGAATAGGCTGAATAGAGCAGATCAGGGCAAGGGTCAGGCTGTACAGGGCAGTGCATCTGATGGATGAATAGTAACGACCGATAGATAGATTGCAGATGAAGTTCTCCCTAGTTGAGGGGGGGTTTTAAAATTGGCAACCGGGGAAAAAATTCATGTGCGTCATCTTATTCATGGCTGATAATATGTTCATTAGATTCCTGTTGTCGAGAGGTGTAGGATAAATATAAATATCATCCAATTCCGATAAGTATTCATGGAGATATGAATTTATTTTGACAATGGAATTATTATCAAGCTGACCTACAACTCATGTAGGCTCAAAAGCCCAACAGCCGCATCTATTCAAACACCAACATTGTGTACAAATATAGGAGGAATTTTCCTCATTTGGGCTCACGCATCTCATCACCTCTCTCTCTCTATTGACAGAAAATAGTCTCTTCTCTACTACGCAAAAAAGTGTCTCTCTCTCACACATGTGAAGCCGGAAGCTGTTGAACCTGAAGCTGCAACTACAGATCCAAAGTTTGACCAGCATTGACCATTAGACCTCCTCCTTATAACTGCATTTTAGGTCCATCTGGATCTCCTCTGAAAGCTACAACTTTTGGTGGTGGAATCAAGTCAATCCAACAGACGGTTTGCAAGATATCGACTGCCCTAGTTTGAAGGAAGCTAATGAAACTGAAGTTACAACTGCAGAAGTAAAGTTTGACCTGCGTGGACTAGAAGATCTCCTCATCTGAACTACGTTGTAGATTCATCTGAACCTCCTTTAGAAGCCACAACTTTTGGTTGTGGAATCATTCCAATCCGACGATCGATTTGTGAGATATCGTCTACCCTAGTTTGATGATGAAGCTGCTAATGCTGATACTGTTGATCTAGGGTTTTCTACTGCTGATATAAATCAAATTTACTGTACTATTTCTCTCTCCTGAATTATTGAAGATAAAAGAAGATTTGATCAAAGGGTTTCCCCACACATTGTGGGGTTTTTCCTTCGTTAGCTGCCATATCTTGTGTCTCTTGTCTTGGCTTGTTTTCTGTTGATCGTTTAATGTTCTATCTACACTTTAGTTTATGTACATGTGATTGCTAATCTATGGAATATAATAAGAAAAAGAAGTAAAATGTTATAAGCATAGAACATACCATAAATTAACAGCCTTGCTTAAATGAATCGTTTCAACTTATATATAATATATATATATATATATATATAATATATATATATATATATTAGTTTTGCCAATAAATTGAAACAACTCGTTCAAAAGGTGAAGGGGATGACTTGTCTATTAAAATTATATATCGGAGAGTATTTTATTCATAGACTTGATTTTTCACGAAAACCATATAAGAGCTGTTATACCCACATGAAGGTCCCACATATCACGTCATCACCTTTAATCCTGCAATCGCAACTTTCAGAGGTTTGCACATAACATAGTCAATTCCCCTACTACTGATGGAGCGGATGCGATATTTCTTTAGGGCGTGTTTTAATAGGACCATCGGGTCCACAAATTAGTGAATTAAAGCCCGATCACTTTATGACTTGATATTTGTTGGATATAAGAGGCCATCAAATCTACGGCTCGCGAGACTCCAGCCAGCATATAGATTAACAATGGCCTATCCCCCCACAGCTGACTTTGACTGAAAAGTTTGAAAATGAGATCGATGACTAATAGTGAACGCGGGGCTTCAACCACGATTAGGAAATCCGTACACTCCTACCTCCCGTAGTTGCCGATCATTGTTGATCTAACGTTCCAGATCTATTCCTCCATTTTCTTCTGCCATTAATATCTGTCGATCTCAAGGATCCAGCGGTCCCATTCATCGTCACTTCATTTCTTTGACCTTCCCAATATTATATATTGTTGATACAATTTATCCGATAAATTTGTTTATGCTCCTTCGTTGTTTTCTTCTTTACTCGGTTCCACTATTCCTATTATGTCTGTTTTCAATTCTTGGATCCTCCATGAGAAGTATTATGATCAAAGGGCATCAATGGGAAACCACACATGTCACAAGAATTTTCCATCACAAACACTGTTGTAGTGACATCAATGACAACCTAGATTAACACAAAGAAGACAAGAAAGAACAAGTAGCAATCAAATTAAAGTTCCATTTGCAGTTGCAGTGAATATTCAGATGAAGAAATAACCAGTTTCATGAGGAAGCTAAAGAAAGGAACCAACAAGTACAGAGGTAAGCTTCCCTTGAAATGTTTTAATTGTAGTAGAATTGGTCATTTCGCTTCAAAATGTCCCTATGAAAAGTGTTATGGTAGCGATGAAGAAGAATAAGATCCCAAGAAAAAGGAAAATCAGAAAGGGAACAGGAAGCAAGGAAAAAACAAAATTTCCAAGAAAATATTATATTCAAATTGTTGGAGTCCTATAATAGTAGGGTTCATAATTTTGAATTGACTATGGTTAAGTCTTGTAATATTGTACATACCTTTTCTTTTTGCAAATGTTTTCCATATTAATATTCAAAAAATGTGAAGAGAGCATGTCCTAAAATAAATATCAAAGGACAAAAAGAATGATAAAAGATCAAAAAAATGAAAAAATATGAACCCAAACAAAAATAGATCATGAAAGTGTGAAGTCAAGGTGCCACTACTCTTTACTTTACTGTCTAAAATAATGGTTGTGTGTAGCTTGTCATACATGCCACAACCCACGATAGTCAAACTATTTAATATTGACTACTTCATGCTTTAAATTTCCTATTTATGGTTAGAGAATAAAGATCTGTCCAAATTGTTTAATCTTGGCAGATTAGAAGATAGGTAGAGAAATAAAATGTGCTCATAAGCTTAATCTGATTCATTGGAAGATATAAGGTTAGAAGTAGATAGTTTAATTTTCAAAAGAAAAAGGAAAGGAAAGGGTTTTCTAGCTTAAATTCACCCAACAAAGTGAAGAAAAAAATGTTAGGGTAAGTAAAAGGGTAAGTAGAAGAAAGGTTGCAAAAAGTACAAAGTCGATTGAAGCATAAGAACATCTATCATGTTTAGTCATGTGTTTCAGTGTGTAGGAGTAGATATGAAAGTAAAAGGATGCTTATAAGTTGATTTGGTTAACTTCCCCTTCATTTCATTTCACCCCCCACTAAATACTTACTAACTTCCCCTTTTACCCCTTCATTTCTTACAAAGACACATGTCCCCTTCATTTTCACCCTTGTCCCTTGGTTTCACACATTCCCTAGCAAATTACCCTCCAAATTCATTCCCCTACCCAAAAACCTTTTTCCCTTTGAAAAAACCACTTTTCCCTTGATTAATTTCCCCAAAAATACATAAAACCCTTTATCCTAAGTTTTATCCTTCCCCCCTCCCTGCATTATTAATAAACCCCACAATTCACCATTTTCCTAATAAAACTTGTTTAAACCGCCACTCTGGTGCAGTAAACTAATCCTGCTACATAAACCCCAGTCATTGTATTTTTAATCTCGTCATTACTCATAAATTAATTACAAATCAATTGTAATTAACCCCGAGGCCCCACTAACCTGTGGCCCGATTTCCTGTCATGCAACTTCACCGTGCGATAGCCGTCCGATATTCCACCCCTAAATCTGATAATGCACATCCATATCACATCCATTAACCTCTCGAACTTTACCCGTGCGAGAGCACACGATATGAGCAGTATTTCCCGGGCCCCTTTTGGCTACGTGGCAACACTGTGTGAACTCACGTGCTCTCGGGAAAATACCGCCCTATGGCTAAAAGTGGTGCGATGGCCCCCTACACCGGCTCCCCACGTAAGCAAAAACCATCACTTCTCATTATGTTTTTCCATGCCAATTTCTAACTGTTGCTAGTTAAAAGGCCGCAAACCCCCATTTTTACCCTTTTTGCTGAATTTTCTCTTCGAAAGCTTCCAAGCCTTCCTGTGCAAACCTGAGTTTCTAAAACCAAATTCAATTGCCAAGTACCTTCCGAGTATGCCCCGGATGCCCAATTCAGCCATCCACAACATGCCTGAAGCTACATTACCCTTTGCGGATGCCATCAAAATCAATTTGCAGTCTGAACCTCAAATTCTAGGTATTTTGATAACAAACCAATACCATCACTCTCAAAGTCAAGAATGTGTAATTAATTCAAACATTAAAGTAATTGAATTTAATTAATTTCCCTTGAATTGAGAGTATTTCCCGTTGAATACCGAAACCCCTATCCTGCAAACTGCCATTACCCTATCATTGCACCTGAGTTTTCTAAGCCTACTGCTTCAGCCTGTATAAGCCCGATTCCCACATTTATCCTAAAGATGGTTGCCCAGACCTCTCTGGATGTTATACCTATGTCAACCCCTCACCTGGACATTGACCATTTGGCCCTAGCAGATAGGGATTTCCAAATTAAAGACACTACTACTCCAGGCCACCTTCTGAAAATCCATTGCTGGAGTAAGGATAGGTTTCTAAACCATGTAGATGGCATTCACCTTTGGGAATCCAATTTGCCCAAGTATACATTCCTAGACATTGTACATTTTTTTCATGCATGCTATTTCCCAAGCCAAAGGGCTATTGTGGTACCAAACCATGAGTTACCATTCATCATTACACCTGATTCAATCAACCAGATGCTTCAAATCCAATTTGGCCCCAATCTAACCCCTCTATCCATTCGACACTTGTTGGACCTGTACATCACACTAGATCCAGTCAAAATCAAGAAAATTTTCCATAATTTCATCACTGAGGAATGCCATACTCCTACAGACACTCCACCCTATGCTTCCACCATTTTTTCAGAGGTTGGTAGGCACATAATCACCATGCTCTCATGCATCCTAGGATACACATCAAATGAGCATGTGGATGAGGTCATCATGGCCTTCCTGTCCATTTTCACTCCAGGCAAGCCTCCTGCTATTATGTATGATTATGATCAGTTCATTGTAGACATAATGCATGAACAATTCACCAGACTGTCCATTGAAAGGGTTTTCAAATACTCTTTAGTGTTGTTTTATATGTTTTTTTATTACCAGATAGACAAGTTCCCTGTGAGGATCCAGAAATTGGACACCAAGGGAAAGGAGATATCAGTCATCTACAAAACACCCTTGGTCTAGAAGTTTTCCACAACATTCACCTACAAATATTTCATAGACTCCTTTATGTACCCAGTAATGAACATGCTGACTTCAACGAATCAGCCCAAAATCAGTCAATACATCAAGAGGGTACTGCAATTGGCCAAGAACAGTAAGGTGGGAGATTGGTACTTGTACCAAAAACACACTAAGATCATAATTTATGGCTGTCAGATAGCCCCCTATAAGTTTCCCAAAGACCTCCCTATGAGGAAATATTCTCTTGAATACTTTAGACAATTCATCAACTCTAATGAGGTCCACTTCCTAGCTTATAGGAAGAAAACCCAGTTCAAAGTGAAAAAACAAATGTGCCCATTCATTTGCAACAATAGAGAGGTTAGACCAAAGGCTTACAGGTTACTTCAACAAATGAAATTCAAAAACAGTTTCATATGGCACTATGACCCTCATGGGGTCATAAACATGCTCAAACTCAAGGTCAAGTTGGGACCTTACTTCCACCACCTATGACATGACACTGAAAATTTTTCTAACCAAACTGAGTGGGTGGATAACACATTGATTGATATGGAAAACACTCTTGTGGATGTAGAGAACACACTCATTGATCTAGAAAAGCAATTTGATCACAACTCTTTCCTGCAAGTTCCAAAACAAGGGGAGCCAATGAACATTCCTCCTATCCTTCAGACCCCAGCCATTGAAGAGAAGAATCCTAAGAGGAATAGGGAGGAGGAATCTAGATCTGCCATGGAGACTACTGATGAGCTATTTGAGCCAAGTAAGAGGACCAAGTTGAATCTTGTCTCTGAACAAGAGGAGAACATTGCATAAGAGGAAATAATTGACACTGAGGAAATGGGGCAGAGAAGTGAAAAAATAGTTGCATCAGGTGAAACACAACAGCCATCAACCTCCAACACACAGATGATAGAGAGACAATAGAGTATGGAGATTTCTTCCTTGGTCAGGCCAGCTGACAAAGAAAAGGATATCAAAGATAGATTCAAAGAAATAAATTTGAGGAATGAAAAATTGAAGGTAGATACATATGCCCAATACCTCAAGCTTACACCACAAACCAGACCATACTGATGTCAAACTTTGACATCAAAGAAAGGAAAATGCAGGTGTCATTTTTCCAGCCCACTGTATAGTAGACAAAGACCTCGACAGACTACAAGAAGACTAATTTTGAGGTGTTGGCTAGAGATGTTCATCCCATTGATTAGATAGAGTTCCATAAGCAGGATATAGAAATGATTTAATCCACCCTCACAAAAAAGGCCATGGATGCCTTTAAGCTGAAAGATTCATTGGATAATGTGACAACCCAATTCAAGTTGGATAAGGCCTCCTCACAGGCCAAAGATAACAGGATAAAATCATCGGAGGACTTGTTCATTGAACTTGGCCATGATCCAAGTGACATTAAGGCTACTGAAAAGTTGATCAAGAAGAAGAATGAGGACATAGCAACCTTCAAGAAACAACTTAAGTTGCCTCCTTCATAGCACCCATAGACAAAAGAGGTCCTGGAAAGTCAGAGCAATCATGAAGAGATGATGGACCTAGTGCTGCAACTGAATGATTTGTTGAAGGAGATGGAGAAAGAACTGGATAGCTTGATGCAGCTCAAACGAGCTAGTCTAGATAATGCTCCGGCAACTTTCATTCCAAATATTGCCCTTGTTATACCTTCTACATTGGTAGCATCCTTAGCTCCCACTACTCCAATGGCCACTGCACTACCGATGTCTACCTGCAACTACATCAGCAACAGGATCAACAACAACAGCCTCCAAAAGTGATGAAGCAAACAAGCTGGTCAAAGCAATGGAAGAAATGTCCATTCATACCACTGAGATGAACAGACTTAAGGATAAAGTCACCAACCTAGAGACAGATTGCAGACTTGCCCAGATCATGCATAAATAAGAACAACAAAAGGCTACAAGGATGAATGAAAGAATAAAAATCTCGGAGAAAGAACTGACACTGAGTAAACCTATAGGTAAGGCTAAAGAGAAACTGTGCGCCAATAACATTGACTCTGTCAATGATATTTGGCCATCCATCCAGGTTATTTTTGAACAAATTGATTTAATAAAGTAGGCCACAAAAGCCATTTAGAGAGTCAAGGAAGAACTTGGAGATATGCCAGAGGAAGCTGCAAGAATCATCCACTTCCTCAACTCCAAGAATTAGTATAAGCTGTAAGAACTTGAGATACCTGACAGGACATGTACAATTTTGGAAGTCAGAAAAGTCCTCACTAAGAGGAATTTGATGTTGAACTTAGAAGATAAGTGTTAAAACATGCAACTAGTTGTTGACAGGTTCATGGTTAAGTTTGAACTTTTGAAGGAAAAGGGATTACCAAATCCCTTAATTATAAATGATAAATTAATGACACATGAGGATTACAATAAGAAGATTAGGGAAGTGGCTAGAGAACAGGTACTCACTTCATCCATGAAGGGCTTACCAACATGCAAAGTATTGTATCAAACTTTTGAAAACTTGTTTTACCTCCAGCATGAGGTAAAACATTTGTTTATTAATAAGCCTATTTTTGCCAAATATACAGAGGTAGATGAGATATACCAAAAAATTCTCAATATCCAATTACCAGATGAGGAAATATGGGAAAAATTGAATGATTTACTGTAGTAAAATTTACAGTAAAAATTTAAGTGTACTATAAAAAGTAAAAGAGCACAATAAAAGGATATTGATAGGTCAACAAGGTTAAAAGTGAACCTGATGAAAGAGTATCAGATGAAAGGTTAAAGTAAAATAGAACATCCAGTGTGAAGACCAAACATCTAACTAGCTTAAAGGGCAAAAGATCAAACCAACAGAACCTAAATAACAAGGACAGCAAGCAGCAGATCAACAGTTGTCTAAGATATTTCTTTTTCCTAGATTAGTTCTCAATGTAGTTTGAGATATTTTGTAATTCCTTTTTGTATAAATACTTCATAATTTGAAGTATGGTGGTGGATTATTTTACATTTGTAGAGTTATTTTGATCTTAAAACCTAAGGGTGATTGTACCACTTTCAAGTCAACAGACTAGAGCAAGTAATAAAAAAATTTCATTACAGGATTCATGAGATGAGCTATTTGCAGTGGACTATCTTCTTTTTTTGATTTTGTTACCTTCTTATGTGTTTCATAATTTTAAATTTGTTCTAAATTTGAATGAATTAACTGGAGATATCACTCATAATTTGTTTAAGTACACTCTTTTTTGCACAATTATTCATTTACATGTTTTCCTCTGATACCTGGATTTGAGAACGCTTAATTGCTCTCTCATCCTGGTTGACTTCTTTCATTACTTCCAGATTCTGGCCTAAGGAGCCCTTAATTTCTCCCTGGATCTGATTTGAAACCATTTCACCATTTAGCCTTTGAGATCTACAGTAACTCATATATCTTGCCCTATAGACATTGTTTTTAGAATTGAACCCAATCTTTTTTGTCTAACATTCGATCCCATAGCCCAATGGTAAAAGCAAACCTTTGTTCATCTAAGTAAAGTGATCCAACCACCGAAATTCAAACAAAAACCCAAGTGCAAACGATAACTAGCATAAAATCATATTAACTAAAACAAAGTTAAATTATAAAGAGAGAGCCTTCTGAGCATCAGGAAGGCTAGGTCCTGATCTCCAAAAGTGGTTTGTGGTTACCTTTGACTTTTCTTCCTTCTTTAACTTCAAAAGAAATATCAGAGTGATAACATAATTGACAACCATAATGGGGACTTCGATCCTCAGTCTCATAAAACTTTAAAGAAACCTTAAATATCATCTTAAGCCCCTTAAGGTCATTTACCAAAGTTAATCTTCAAAAATTTCATAAAAATAGTTTAAAAAGTTAAAATTCTAGCTCCCAAGAAGATTCACTATACCAGGGCAAACCGAGATCCAAACCCTGCTACCATAGTTGATGACCCAGACAAAATTATCAGAAAACCAAAAAATGAAGAAACTCGGGAAAGTAGTAGCCAGTTATTCAAAGAAAACTCACTCCCTAAGGAGTTGTCAACTTTAGAGGAAATCCCTTTTGATTTTTCATTTGACCTCTCATTATTTAGAACTAAATATGAGAATTCCATCCATGAAGCAGTCTTAGACCCTGAGTTTACTCAACTCATTGAATCAAAAAGGGTTATCCATCCAAATTTAGATAAATTTGTCTTGGACGCTTTATGACAAGTTAGAAGCTTTGACCTCTACATTGATAAGAAATATAGATAGTGCTTACCTTCAACAATTTGTTGAACTAGCTTCCCTTACTGTTGTTGCCTCTGAAATTTCTGCACAATCTTCACTCGTTGTAAATACACCTTCTTTTACCACCACCTCATCAATAGTATCCACAGTCCAGTCACCTAAACTAGTTATTAATCAACCATCCTCATCATCATCTAGTTTACCTCCATCCAGTTCATGTCCTCCCTCAAGCACCACAACTTTACCCCCTAGTCAAACCAGAATCATACTATGGAAAACCGATATGCACCTCTAGTTTTACCTGCACAACTCCATGCCATGCCCGCGGATTATCAGAGTAAAATCTTCTTGTTTGATGCTACTGGTCAATACACTACCCAACAACATGTAAACAAGATGTCTGACTTTTTTGAGTTGCATGAGATAGATGAAGCAGATGTCCAAATGAGGTTGCTTGCCCAAACTTTAATTAGGGATGTCAAGAAATGGTTTAAAGCGTTTCCTGGCAACCATATTGCGGATTTAGATAATTTTCATAGATTATTCATTGATATATGGGAGAGAAAGAAAAACCCATTGCAAATACTTTCTAAAGATGAAAGCATTAGAAGAGCTCCTAATGAATCAGTTCAGGACTATTGCACTAGGTTCAATAGTATCTACAATGCAATTCCAGCCAATATTAAGCCTCCACCTGACCTAGCATTAATTAAATTCCCTGATGGTTTTTACACTGACATGTCATACCAGTTAAGGGAAAGAAACCCTGAAACACTGGAAAAAATTCAAAGCAATGCTATTAGTGTAGAGGCCAACCTATTAGCCAAGAAAGCCCGAATGAGAAATGAGAAGAAAGTTGTATTTAAAGAGGAAACTTTCACTTCATATGGAAAGGTATATATTTTAGCTAAGAGTTTAGAGAGAATAATGGATAGACTACAAAACATGGAGAGGAAAAATCAACGGGAGAATCAACAACAACCCCCAATAAGAAACCCAAACTTTAGGAAGAACCCTAACACTGGAAAAAAACACTATACCAGATCAAAAAATTAGGCCCCCCTTCCAAGAAAACTATGTTGAGGGTTCATAGAGCCATGAAGGAGAGGATGGCAGCTAGATTAACTTACTAGAAATCAAAGATGAAGACATTGTTTTTCTTACTCAAGAAGAACAAGATTTACATATGATGCAGCAATTGCAGTTAGAATCTGGTGAATCATTTGATTTTAAATAGGGATATGAGTAAGCTATATATGAGGTACATAAACACTATAGCTTAAGAAGTAAAAAGAACAATGAGACTTCCATTAAAAGATCCATCCAGACCCAGACTAAGATAATAAAGGAAGCCTAAGTTACCAAAGTGTTACAAATCCTCCCTAGGGGAACACCAGAGACTTCTACCCCTAAAATTGTAGATATAACCTCCACTGAAACTCAAACAAAGAAAATTATTGAAATCAACCAAAATAAGAAAAATCAAGGAAAAATAGTAGAAACATGGACTGAAATGCCTAATACCGAGAAACAGGATAAGAACACACAAACAACACATGTTAAGGAAGATATAAATCAAACGAACAAATATTAGCTCCCTTTCAACATCAAAATTGAAATAGAAAAATTAAAGATATCAATTCCCTTGACTGAACTAGTAAAGTATGAATCCTATGGGTCACAGATAACTGAAACTTTAAACATAGGAGAGGGAGAGGATGTTGTTAACTTGAATGATGATCAGCCTGAACTATTGTTTGGCCCTGAGGGCAGTGGTATTCATCAGCAAGGGGGAGTTCCTCCTTTCTACATTAGCCTGAACATTCATGAAAAAATATTGCATAATGATATGTTAGACTAAGGGGCATCCCATAATTTGATTCCAAAGGCAATCATGGAGAGACTGAACCTAGACATTATTAGAGCATATAAGGATTTGTTTTCTTTTGACTCTAGCCAAGTCAAATGCCTTTATTTGATCAAGGACTTATGTGTAACTCTTGTCCAGTGCCCTGCAAAGAGTATTCTAATGGACATAGTAGTTGCAGACATCCCACCCAAATATGGAATGTTGCTATCTCGCTCATGGGGAGAAAAACTACAAGGATCCTTGCAGTTAGATATGTCTTATGCCACCATATATGTTTTTGGCTAGCCAAGAAAACTATATAGAGAGACCTTGATGAAATACATGGTGAGTAGTGATGAAAACCCACAAAAATTTCCCATATACTCCATGCATTAAGATATGGACTCTTTTATCTTGTACAATGCAGAACATGACAATAAGGAAATCACAGCTTAAGCATTGACATACAAAACAGTTGACAGTGAGAACATTTTTCATGAGTCCCTATGGCATCTAGACTTTGATGGATCTATCAATAGGTTAGGGGCCGGTGCAGGAGTGTGGATCCACAATATGGAGAGTAATCATTCTGGGGACATGCATTCTGATTGAACTTCAAGTGTATCAATAACATGGCTGAATATGAAGCCCTAATTCTAGGGTTACAATTGGTTAGGAAACTTGGAGCCAAAAGAGTTTCCATCATGGGAGACTCAGAGCTAATTATTAAATAGATTAATGGTGAATACTCTATAAACAATCCCATACTTGGTCAATATAAGGAAATTGTTCTAGACTTGATCAAAGACCTCCTGGAAACAAACTTTGCTACCATTCCTAGAAAACAAAACATGTAGGCCCACAGTCTGGCCACTTTTGCTAGTACCTGTAAATTTCCATTTCAACCCAATCATTAGTACACTGTAGAAGTCAGACATATGCATGTTATACCAGACAACTTGAAGTATTGGCATATTTTCTCCCATGATTCTCATATTTACAATTTCATGAACAATGAAGTTGAGTTTCAGAATTGTAAGATAGATACAGACTGTACAGTAGAGAATAATATAGAAAGTAACATATATGTAAATATTTTAGATATAGCTAAACCAACTAAATTTACTAGAGTAGAAATAGATAGTTTAGAGAATGTAGAGATTGAAGAAATAATGAATGATGATTCAGAAATTCTTAATCTGAAAAATAATTTTTTGCCTAAGGGACTAGTCCCTTTAGAATATTTGTTTGACTCTAATGATGTAGCTAGGAAACCCAAAATGGGACCTTTGAGAGCTGACATAGAATAGTGCAACATAGGAACTGAGGATAAACCAAAAATCATTAAAATACCAAAAGCCTTATCTCCAGAGGAAAAGGTTAAATACATCAATCTATTCAAAGAGTTCCAAGATGTATTTGCCTGGAGTTATGAAGACTTTAAATCTTATGACATTGGCATAATCCAACACAAAATACCTCCAAAAGAAGATCATAAACCTTTCAAATAGAAACTTAGGAGAATAAACTTAGTTCTTATGTTTCCTATTGAGAAAGAAGTTAAAAGAATGTTTGATGCCCAAATTATATCCCCCATTAGATACTCAAATTGGATTTCAAACTTAGCCACTATTAGGAAAAATACTGGTGAAATTATACTTTGTGTAGATTTCATAAATTTAAACAAGGCCTCACTAAAAGATAACTATCCTCTACCAAAAATGGACCATATCCTACAGAGGGTAGTAGGCTCATCCAATATTTCACTATTAGATGGATTCTTTGGGTATAACTAGATCTTAGTTCAACCAGAGGACCAAGCCAAAACTACATTTACTACTCCTTAGGGTACCTTCATGTATTTGAAGATGCCTTTTGGATTAATGAATGCAGGTGACACATTTCAAAGAGCTATGGATATAGGTTTTACCAAGGAGATCCATGACTTCCTAGTAGTATACCAAGATGACATCACAGTCTTCTCTAAATCTAACAATGAACACCAGACCACCTGAGAAGAGTATTTATCAAATGTAGAAAATCTAGGATTTCTTTAAATCCCAAAAAGGCACTCTTTGGCCTGGAAGAGGGAAACTTGTTGGGCCATATAATATCTAAAGATGGGATTAGAATAGATCCTGCTAGAATAGAGGCCATTTTGACCATTACCCATCCTAGAAACATTAGAGAGTTACAGTCATTTCTAAGCAAGATAAGCTTTCTTAGGAGATTCATTTCAAATCTAGCAGAACTGACTAGAGAATTAAATAACATGCTAAGAAAGGAATCAACACTTAAATGGACAGTGAAGGCCAAACAATCCTTTGAAGCCATCAAGGAAGCCTTAACCAAAACTCCAGTCCTAATAAGTTCTAATTTTAACAAGGATTTTATAATTTTTTCTTTTGCTTAAGAACACACCATTGCAACAGTCTTGCCGCAAAAAAACAACTGAGGATATGAAAAACCAATTGCGTTTTTTAGTAAATCCTTAAGGGATGCCACACTCAAATACAATATTAATGAAAAACAAGCATTAGCTTTAGTGAAGGCTATCAAAGACTTCAGAGTATACATTATGTATTCTCACATTATTGGTTATGTTCCAAATTCTGTAGTTAAGGACATTTTGACATAAAATGGGCCTGAAGGGAAAAGAGGCAAATGGATTGCCACAATATTGGAATACGACATAGAGATAAATCCAACTAAGATTATCAAAGGCCAGGGTTTAGCCAGACTTGTGGCAGAATCGAACTGTTAGGCCCTTGATATAAACTTCATTAGTGCCCTTAATGATTAGGAAGAGATGGAGACTCCACCAATTAGTGAACCTTTTACTGATTCACCCTGCTATGCAGATATTATATTTGTATTACAAAATTTAGAAGCTCCTCCTGGTTTAACAAGAACTAAAGCTATATTTTTAAAGATGAAGTCATTAAAGTATTGTATCATATATAATGCAATGTTTTGGAAAGACAATAGTTGTATTATTTTGAATTGTTTACTGAAAAATGAAGCTGATAAAATAGTGCAAGAGTTTCATGCACGGGATTGTGGAGAACACCTGTACTAGAAGACTATTGCTAAAAAAATCCTGAGGGCTAGTTTCTATTGGCCCACTTTGTTTGCAGATGTTAAGAAACATGTGACCTCCTATCATAAATGCTAGATATTTTAGGGAAAGAGAAAACTTTTACCATTGCCTATTAAACCAATTTCCACTGAAATTCCATTTTAACAATGGGGGTTAGACTTCATTGGAGAAATACACCTAGCCTCCTCATCTCAGCACAAATGGATTTTGACAGCCACTGACTATTTCACCAAATGGATAGAAGACATCCCTTCTAGACAAGCCACAAACACTGTCATAATCTCATTTCTAGAAAATAATATCCTGTCAAGATTTGGATGCCCCCAGAAGCTCATTACTGGTAATGTAGTTGCCTTTAAATCCAAAAAGATGATAGACTTTTGTAACAAATACCACATCACCCTTGTCCACTTCACAACCTATTACCCTCAAGGTAATGGACTTGTAGAATCATCTAAGAAAATCTTGGTCAATATCATTAAGAAATTGCTGGAAGATAACAAAAAGACATGGAATAAGAAGTTAGTCAATGCTTTACGGGCAGATAGACTGACTACTAAGAAGTCCATTGGAACATCACCTTATCAGCTCGTATATGGGATGGATGTTGTTTTTCCATCATCTTTAGGAGTACTAGTGATGAAAATCATCCAGGAATTACAGGTGGAACCAAATGATATTCAGAGAAGGATAAATCAGACCATACACCTACAGCAGACCAGAGAATAAGTATATGTAAAATCACAGGTAATCTAGCAAAATCAAGAAGTTTTTTGATAAAAAGACTAAAGCAGATGATTTTTACATAGGAGATAAGGTCCTTAAGTGGGATTCAAGGAGAGAAGACAAATGTAAGCATGGAAAATTTGATTTTTTGTGGCAAGGGCCTTATGTCATTTATGGTTACAGGGGCAACAATGCCTTTTTCTTGAGAGAGATAGCTAGATCAGATCTACCAGGAGGACCTGTTAATGGTAGAATGTTGAAGCATTATTTTTCCACTAACTAATAATAGTTCAATTTACTTTGCATCATTGTACATAACATTGCAGAGTGTAGATTGGATTGGATGGTAATCCTTTGAAGTTGAAGCCTGGAGAAAAGGCCCTGAGCATTGAAGGATTAACTATCATAACTATCAATAAAGTAGAATCACAAAAGGACAGTTTGCAAGGTAACTACAGTCACAATTCAAATGCTACTGATATTTAGAGTTCTTGACATTTCACCAGGAAATTCCATCCCCATGTGGAGCCACTATTAGAGTCCAATAATAGTAGGATTCATAATTTTGAATTGACTATGGTTAATTCTTGTAATATTGTACATGCCTTACCCCGGATGCGGGTGACGAGACAACTGTCAGCTCAGAGCCACAGGGAGGCCATGTGCCATCTCGTGCCCAAGCGCTTCATTAACTCCTCTCTCCACCACCATGGAATTTCAATTAAGGGAAGGAGGCAGGTCATTAATGCAGGCTATGTCACCATGGCAAGTTGGCTAGTTTCATCTTCGGCGATTCGAGGTCATTTTAAGGGAGGAAGACAGGATCATGGCGCTCAGACGCTCATCCGCTGCTTCCTCGTTTAGCTTTCCAGGGCAGAGGGTTCCATTTCCAGAATTTACATTGTGTATTGTGGGGGCACTGTTTGAAGGGGGCTCTAGACTGTGGGGCGCAGAGCTATCACTGCTCCTACATCCTCACTTGCCCTTGCAGCAATGTTCCGTCGCAGAGGACCAGCGCGTGGAAGGCCAGCTCGCCCTCCAGCTGATCGACCGCGGGTGCAATGCTGCCGCTGTCGCTGCCACAGAGGAATTCAGGCCACTCCCCTTCAGGCCAGCCAGATTCTGGACACGGGCGATTATGAGGCGGAGCCTGCTCCTGCTCCAGCATTTGGGTCTGCCATATTCTCGTTTGGCAGCACGCGGGATAGGCCACGCATCAACGCCTACGTCTCAGTCCTTTTCCTTGAAGAACCTGAGGAAGACGAAGGCGCAAGTAGCTTGGGGAAATCCCCAGTGGGAGGCCAGGAAGTGGAGGAACAGCTACCAGTGGAGACGTCGGGGCAGGCTCCAAAAAGCCCTCTGGCTCAGGAAACCACGACCACTAAGGCAAACGAGGAGGAGGACTGGGAAGCACTTCGGGAAAGATATGGCTGGTGCGAAGTGGTGGAGGAGAAGCCACCAGAATAGCCTTCGGATGGACCACCTCTTCCTCACTCCGCACTGCTCAGGTTTTGTTCTGGTTCCTTCTGGTATAGCTTCTGTCTTTGGGTATGTTTTGGTTAACGTGAGTCCAGGTTATAATCGTCTGGTTCCCCAGTGCGGGATGTTTATGTTTTGGCTCCTTTGCCCCTGCGTGGGCAGTTTAAGACAGTTTTTTGTGCCCCTGCGTGGGCGGTCCAAAGCAGCAGTAGCGCCCCTGTGTGGGTGGTTCAAGGTCGTTTTCGGGCCCCTGCGTGGGCGGTTCAAGGCAGCTTCATGCCCCTGCGAGAGTGTTCTGGATTTGTCACGGTTTTGTCTGGTATTCAATGCTTAAGTGTCTCTGCACAGTAGTAAAGCCCTGGTCTGGGCATGTTTTGTCTTGCAAAAGTCAAGCCCAAAGCGCCACTGATGGCCTTGGGCATCTTGTTATCCTGGTTGTAATCAAACGACTGTACATAATATAATAGATAGTTTTTTACAGAGAAAAAATATTGTACATGCCTTTGCTTTCTGTAAACGTTTTCCATATTAAAATTAAAAAATGTGAAGAGGGTATGTCCTAAAATAAATATCAAAGGACAAAAATAATAAGAAAAGATCAAAAAAATGAAAAAAATATGAACCCCAAACAAAAACATATCATGAAATTATGCAAGCCCAAGCACCACTACTCTTCACTTTGTTGTCTAAAATAATGGTTGTGTGCAGCTTGTCATACATGACGCAACCCATGATAGTCAAACTGTTTAATATTAACTACTTCATGCTTTAAATTTCTTTTTTATAGTTAGAGAATAAAGATCTAGCCAAACTGTTTAATCTTGGCAGATTAGTAGATAGGTAGAGAAATAAAATATGCTCATAAACTTAATGGGAGCCATTAGAAGATATAAGGTTAGAAGTATATAGTTTACTTCAAAAGAAAAAGGAAAGGAAAGGGTATGCGAGCCTAAATGCACCCAACAAAGTGAAAAAAAAAATGTTAGGGTAAGTAGAAGAAAGGTTGCAGAATTACAAAGTTGATTGAAGCATAAGAACATTTATCATGTTTAATCATGTGTTTCAGTGTGCAGGAGCAGTTATGAAAGTAAAAGGATGCTTATAAGCTGATTTGGTTAACTCCCCCTTCATTTTATTTCACCCCCGACTAAATACTTACTAACTTCCCCTTTTACCCCTTCATTTCTTATGAAGACACCTTTTCCCTTAATTTTCACCCTTGCCCCTTGGTTTCACACATTCCCTAGCAAATTACCCTCCAAATTCATTCCCCTACCTAAAAACATTTTTCCCTTTGAAAAAATCACTTTCCCCTTGATTAATTTCCCATAAAGCCCTTTATCCTAAGTTTTATCCCCCCCCTGCATTATTAATAAACCTCGCAATTCACCATTTTCCCAACAAAACTTGTTTAACCCTCCACTCTAGTGTGGTAAACTAATCCTGCTACATAAACCCCATTCATTATGTTGTTAATCCCGCCATTACTTATAAATTAATTACAAGTCAATCGTAACTAACCCCTGGGCCTCGCTAATTTCTACCTCAATTTCCCACTATGCAACTTCACTGTGTGACAACCATTCGATCTGCCACCACCATATCTGACGCCACGCATCCATATCATGTACATTCACCTCCCGAACTTACCCGCCCGAGAGTGCATGATATGAGCGATATTGCTTGGGCACCTTTTGGCTACGTGGCAATGTTGTGTGAACTCACGTACTCTCAGGAAAATACTGCCCTATGGCCAAAAGCAGTGTGATGGCCCCCCAAACCACCTCCCCGCGTAAGTGAAAACCGTCACTGTTCATTATGTTTTTTCCGTGCCAATTTCTAACCGTTGCCGGTTAAAAGGCCACAGACCCCCATTTTTACCCTTTTTGCTCAATTTGCTCTGTGAAATCTTCCAAGCCTTCCTGCGCATGCTCGATTTTCTGCAACCAAATTCAACCGTCGAGTATGCCCCAGACACCCAATTCAGCCATCCAAAACATACCTGCTGCGGCCGCCATCAAAACCAGTTTGCAGTATGAACCTCAAACTCCAGGTATTTTGATAACAAACTAGTACCGGCCCTCTCAAATTCAAGAATGTACAGTTAATTCAAACATTAAAGTAATTGAATTTAATTAATTTCCCGTTGAATACCCAAACTCATATCCTGCAAACTGCCATTACCCTATCATTGCACCTGAGTTTTCAAAACCTCACTGCTTCAGCCTGTATAAGCCCGATTCCCACATTTATCCTAAAGATGATTGCCCAGACCTCTCTGGATGTCAGACCTGTGTCAACCCCTCACCTGGACATTGACCATTTGGCCCTAGAAGACAAAGATTTCCAAATTAAATACACTACTACTCCAGGCCACCTTCTGAAAATCCACTACTAGAGTAAGGATAGGTTTCTAAACCATGTAGATGACATTCACCTTTGGGAATCCAATTTTCCCAAGAATACATTCCCAGAAGTTCACCCATTCCCAAACATTGTACATTTTTGTCATGACTGCCATTTCCCAAGCCAAAGGGCTATTGTGGCACCAAACGATGAGTTACTATTCACCATTACACCTGAGTCAATCAAGCATATGCTTAAAATCCAATCTAGACCCAATCTAACCCCTCTATCCATTGGACACCTGTTGGACCTATACATCACACTAGACCGAGTCAAAATCAAGCAAATTTTCCAAAATTTCATCATTGAGGAATGCCATACTCCTATAGACACTCCACCCTATGCTGCCACCATTTTTTCAGAGACTGGCAAGCGCATAATCACCATGATCCCATGCATCCTAGGATACACATCAAATGAGTATGTGGATGAGGTCATCATGGCCTTCCTGTCCATTTTCACTCTAGGAAATCCTCCTACTATTATGTATGATTATTCTCAATTCATTGCAGACATAATGCATGAAAAATTCACCAGACTACCCACTGAAAGCGTTTTCAAATACTCTTCAGTGTTGTTTTATATGTTTTTGTATTACCGAACAAACAAGTTCCCTGTGAGGATCTAGAAATTGGACACCAAGGGAAAGGAGAGATAAATCATCTACTATACACCCTTGGTCCAGAAGTTTTCCACAACATTCACCTACAAAGATTTCATAGACTCCTTTGTGTACCTAGTCATGAACATGATGACTTCAACTACTCAGCCCATAATCAGTCAAGACATCAAGAGGGTACTGCAATTGGCCAAGAACAACAAGGTGGGAGATTGGTACTTGTACCAAAACCACACTGAGATCATAATTTATGGCTATGAGCTAGCCCCCTATAAGTTTCCCAAATACCTCCCCTATGAGGATATTTGCTCTTGAATACTTCAGACAAATCATCAACTCTGATGAGGTCCACTTCCTAGCTTATAGGAATAAAACCCAGTTCAAAGTGAAAAACCAAATGGGCCCATTCATTTGCAACCACAGAGAGGTTGGACCAGAGGCTGACAGGTTACTTCAACAAATGAAATTCAGAAGCAGTTTCATTTGGCACTATGACCCTCATGGGGTCATAAACAAGCTCAGACTCAAGGTCAAGTTGGGACCTTACATCCACCACCTATGACCTGACATTGAAAAGTTTTCTAACCAAACTGAGTGGGTGGAGAACACATTGATTGATATGGACATCACTATTATGGATGTAGAGAACACACTCATTGATCTAGACAAGCAATTTGATCACAACTTTTTCCTGCAAGTTCTAGAACAAGGGGAGCCAATGAACATTCCTCCTGTCCTTCAAACCCCATCCAATGAAGAGAAGAACCCTAAGAGGAATAGGAAGGAGGCATATTCTCTGCCGTGGAGACTACTGATGAGCTGTTTGAGCCAAGTAAGAGGCCCAAGTTGAATCTCGTCTCTGAACAGGAAGAGAATATTGCATCAGAGGAAATAATTGACACTGAGGAAATGGGGTAGAGAAGTGAAAAAATAGTTGCATCAGGTGAAATACAACAGCCATCAACCTCCAACACACAGATGATAGAGGGACAACATAGTAGGGAGGTTTCTTCCTTGGTTAGGCCATTTGACAAGGAAAAGGATATCAAAGATAGATTCAAAGAAATAAAGATGAGGAATGAAAAATTGAAGGTAGAGACATATTCCTAATACCTCAAGTTTACACCACCAAACCAGACTAGATTGATGTCAGCCTTTGACATCAAATCAAGGAAAATGCAGGTTTCATTTTTGCAAGAAACTATGCAACAACTAAAGACCTCGGTAGAATACAAGAAGACTAATTTTGAGGTGTTGGCGAGGGATGTTCATCCCATTGATCTGATAGAGTTCCATAAGAAGGTTGGAGAAATGATTTACTCCACCCTCACAGAAAAGGCCATGGATGCCTTTAAGCTAAAAGATTCATTGGATAATGTGACAACCCAATTCAAGCTAGAGAAGGCCTCCTCACATGCCAAAGATAACATGATAAAATCATTGGAGGACTTGTTCATTGAACTTGGCCATGATCCAAGTGACATTAAGGCTACTGAACAATTGATCAAGAAGAAGAATGAGGACATAGAAGCCCTCAAGAAACAGCTTAAGCTGCCTCCTTCACACCACCCACAGTTAAATGAGGTCCTGGAAAGTAAGAGAAATCATGAAGAGATGATGGACCTAGTGCTGCAACTGAATGATCAGTTGAAGGAGATTGAGAAAGAACTGGATAGATTGATGCAGCTCAAACAAGCTAGTCTAGATAATTCTCCTGCAGTTGTCATTCCAACTATCACCATTGTTGCACCTTCTACATTGGCAGCATCCTTAGCTCCCACTGCTCCAATGGCCATTTCACTACCAACATATACCTGCAACTACATTAGCAACATGATCCACAACAACAGCCTCCACAGGTGATGAAGCAAATGGGCTGGTCAAATTAATGGAAGAAATGTCCATTTAGACCACTGAGATGAACAGACTTAAGGAGAAAGTCACCAGCCTAGAGACAGATTGCAAACTTGCCCAAATCATTCATAAAGAAGAACAACAAAAGGTTACAAGGATCAATGAAAGAATAAAAAGCCTGGAGAAAGAACTAACACTGAGTAAACCTATAAGTAAGGCTAAAGAGCAATTGTGGGCCAATATCATTGACTCTATCAATGATATTTGGCCATCCATACAAGTTATTTTTGAACAAATTGATTTAATAAAGCAGGCCACAAAATCCATTCAGAGAGTCAAGGGAGAACTTGGAGATATGCCAAAGGAAGCTGCAAGAATCATCCACTTCCTCAACTCCAAGAATAAGTATGAGCTACAAGAACTTGAGATACCTAACATGATAGGTACAATTTTGGAATTCAGGAAAGTCCTCTCTAAGAGGAATTTGATGTTGAACTTAGAAGATAAGTGTCAAAACATGCAACTAGCCGTTGACAGGTTCGTGGTTAAGTTCGAACTTTTGAAGGAAAAGGGATTACCTAATCCCTTAGTTATAAATGATAAGTTAATGACACATGAGGATTAGAATAAGAAGATTAGGGAAGTGGCCAGAGAACATGTAATCACTTCATCCATGAAGGGCTTACCAACATGAAAAGTATTGTATCAAACTTTTGAAAATTTGTTTTACCTCCAGCATGAGGTAAAACACATGTTTATTAATAAGCCTACTTTTTCCAAATCTATAGATGTAGATGATATATACCTAAAAATGATCAATATCCAATTACCAGATGAGGAAAGATGGGAAAAACTAAATGATTTACTGTAGTAAATACATAGTAAAAATTTAAGTGTGCAGTAAAAAGTAAAAGAGCACAGTAAAAGGATATTGACAGATCAACAAGGTTAAAAGTGTATTAGATGAAAGGTTAAAGTAAAACAGAACATCTAGCGTGAAGACCAAACAACCAACTAGCTTAAAGGGAAAAATATCAAAGAGAAAAGCCAACAGAACCTAAATAATGTGGACAAAAAGCAACAAATCAATAGTTGTGTCTATCTTCTTGCATGAAGATATTTCTTTTTCCTAGATTAGTTCTCAATGCAGTTTGAGATATTTTTTAATTCCTTTCTGTATAAATACTTCATAATTCGAAGTATGGTGGTAGATTATTTTACATTTGTAGAGTTATTTTGATCTTAAAACCTAAGGTTGATTGTACCACTTTCAAGTCAACAGACTAGAGCAAGTAATAAAATCATTTCATTACAGGATTCATGAGATGATCTATTTGCAATGAAGTATCTTCTTTGTTTGATTTTGTTACCTTATTATGTGTTTCATAATATTAAATATGTTCTAAATTTGAATGAATTAACTGGAGATATCACTCAGAATTTGTTTAAGTACACTCTGTTTTTCATAGTTAGTCATTCACATGTTTTCCTTTGATACTCAGATTTGAGAACCCTTAATTTCTCTCTCATCCCGATTGACTTCTTTCATTCCTTCCAAAGTCTGTCCTAGGGAACCCTTAATTGCTCCCTAGATTCAATTTGAAACCATTTCACCATTTAGCCTTTGAGATCTGCAATAACTCATCTATCTTTCCCTGTAGACATTGTTTTAAAACTGAATCCAGTCTTGTTTGTCTGACATTTGACCCCATAGCCCAATGGTAAAAGAAAACCTTTTTTCATCTAAGTAAAGTGATCCCACCACCCAAATTCAAACCAAAACCCAAGTGCAGACAATAACTAGCCTAAAATCATCTTAACTAAAAAAAAGCTAAATTATAAAGAGAGAGCCCTCTCTGAGCATCATGAAGGCTAGGTCCTGATCTCCAAAAGTGGTTTGTGGTTACCTTTGACTTTTCTTCCTTTTTTAACTTCGAAATAAATAATAGAGTGATAATGCAAAACAAGGAAACTCTTCATCCGATGATGAAAAGGAATGTTTGAAGATTTTTGTGGATGGTATCCTGAGTTTTATTGTTCGGAACTAATCTCATAGTAGCTATTTATGAATCATTTTTTCGAGTCTATAGATAGACTTATCATCAGACAACAACAATGATTCAAAAAAAGTGTTATTCATGGCATTTGAAAATCAAGAAGATGAAGAAGATGTTGAAGTAGAAGTTGATTTAGAAAGAGAATTGGCCAGTGCTCTAAAGGATCTAAAGGTAGAAAGGAAGAATGTCAGGAAGTTGCAATAGGAGTTGAATGAACTAAAAGAACATTCTAACAATCTCAACAAAAAGGCTGAAGAATCAGAAAAGATCATCATTAGCTTGAAGGAACATTTAGATGAAGCTATAAATTTTGAAGAAATGCTCAAAAAGGAGTTGGAAGAAAGCACCAAGACAAAGGAAAGTTTGGAAGCAAAGATAGTCTCTCTACGAAAGGAAGCGCAAAAGAAGAATGTACAATAGAACTTTGTGAATAGCTCTCAAGTGTTGCATGAAGGTATCAGTAGTCAAAGGTAATGCAATGACAAATTAGAATTAGGATAAAAGTCAACCTTTGTTAAGGGTTCAAGCTCCATGACAAGAAAAGAAGTCAAGCAAAAAATTTATGTTGGTATTGTTAGTGCTTGAAATTTCACCTCAGGCTGAAAAAGGCAAACCTCAAGGCAACATCAAACCTTTTAGCCTCGTAGCTAGCCCTACGGGGCAGGAGAAGGCTCTCTCCGGTCTATCTCGTAAAATCTTCAATAAGGGAGATGACCAACAAGGTAACACTGATATTAGGCTAGTAAACTGATAAAAAGGGGGTTTTTATTAAATGACGAGGTTGTTCCGGGCTGCATGGGAAAAATCACAGCTCGAACAGAGAAATATAATGAACAACACCGATTATCGACTGAGGCAAGGTAGGCAAGAAATTTAACACCAAATCTAGATTTAAATGGGATGGCAAGACCGGTGAGGAGCTGACAAGGGCAAACTTGAATCCTTGTCAAACAGAAGAAAACATTGAACATGAACAAACTTATAGGCAGAGCATATAATACTATGAATTCTACCTAAACACTTCATTTGTTCACTCAGAAATGATCATGTAGTGAAATGAAACATAACAGATTACATGTGAAACAAGAGAAAAACATATGCTAAATTATCATACCACAGGAATCTCAGAAGTCAGAGCTGTGAAATTCTCATTAAAAATCCCTCTGTCAAAGACTGTACAATGAAGCTCTGCTACGCTCCAGCAGCTCTCAGCACTCAGAACTCTCTCTCCCTCTCTTCTCTTTTTACAAATGATTATTTTTATAAACTATAAACAACAGATCGACCCACAATCCGGGCGCTATTTGAACAATTACAATAAATTAGAAAAGAGAACAGCTTTCTATTCTAAAATAATACAATGTCCCTCTAAAAATCCTCTGATGACTAATAAACATGGAGCGCAGATCTTTTTGATTTCTGAGGTCTTGAAATAGGAAATTGGTTCCTATTTTTCTGTTGCGGTTGATGTCTTTGTGGCGTGAATGAGGACCGGATTTAGTGCCCTGGCAGGGTTGACATCATTCGATTTCATATCTAGAGAGAAAATCTTTTTTTTATTGTAAATATCTGTTATTGGGGCGCCCGCATCATTAGTGAAAGTGGCAGTGGTGATAGTGAGGAGAAAACAAGCCACGACATCCAGTTTCATGAGCAAGATGTTCTAGCACTGCATGCGCAATTGCCTGTCCATCTGTTTTGAAAAGGGGCAGCGTTACATATAAAGTTCTATGATAATCAATGTGGAGGAAACAATTGTAGCTGCATATCCTTTCTGAATTGGAACTGAAGCCAGGAATAGACCGTTTACTCCTATTTCGATGTTTCTGTGGCATTCGGTCTTTAACTATTTTTGCCACCAAAAGATAAGAACCGCAGATGTCATTAAACCTGCAGGCATCAATATCCAACGAACAAACCAAGAAGCCAACATGTATTGACCCAAGCCAATAGAAGTCACAGACAACAGATAATTTAGCACATTAAATGGAAGTAGTGGTACAAGCCGTAGAAGAAAAACAATATTAAACCCTGATTTTCGAGTTGCTATAGAAACAGCTTGGAATTGTGGATAATCATTCAATTGGAATGCTACATAAGATCTTCCAATCATTTTTTCAACGATGAAGGCAGTTGTACAACTCATTGTAGATCCAATGGAATCAGCGATGAAACCAATTGGCAGCCCAAATAGGTATCCACCCCCAATTGTGAGGACGGATGCTGGAACTGCTAGCACTGTCAATGGAATATAAACTAGAGCTGAAAACAAGAGGTCCCCAAGGACCAAAACTCTTATCAATCCAAACAAGGAAGTCTTTTAATACCTGAGCCTATTCTGGCGATGAAACATAATATGAAACCATTGCAAAAAGCTTGATTCCAATCCGAAAATTCCACAAACGCATGGTTGCGATTCGATCCAACATTGACCAGCGCTCCACAAGTTTATGGCCAGTGAAATACTCAGCAAGAAAGATGCACACAAAGGGAGTTGTATCCTTTACACATCCGCTCTGTTCTCCTCTCCAAGTGGAACTTCATTATTTGATAATTCAAACTCTGTTTTGGGGACAAAAACTGTAAGCAAAGTGGTGGAAGAATCCCTGCCAAGAGGTCTTTTCCTGGCTACCGCCTCTACAGAACCATCCACCACCACTTCACTCTTAATCACCTGTACGTTATCAGAATCATCGGGAAATTGTTGAACAAGACTCTTCCCAGACCTTGAATTTATCTTTTCTTTTATTTGTCTTCTTACTCACATTTGTCCCTATTGAAATACGTCGCTTCAGCCACTGTTTATCTTTAACAGAGGTTTCTCGCCCAAATGTTGCCTTGAAAGTTTCATGAATTTCTTTAATAGTAAGATTGTCCAAGGAAAAATCACACTTTGCAGCATCTGGATCTGCCTTTGGAATTACAGTCTGAGGTGGTGGTGATCTGCTTGAATCTTTTCCAGTTTTTATGCTGGGATAGGAGCAGTCCAAATTCAATTTTCCAAAGTATTATCTTCAATTTGACCATAGCTTAAAAGAGGAAAACTTTTCTCAAAAGAACCATCTTCAGCAAGGAAATTTGACACCGGATTCACACAGAAAGTAAAGGAACCAAGCAAATTTCATGCACCATAAACAGTATCAAATCCTTCGCAATTTTCTAAAGAAAATCCTGAGAAACACTTGATGCTTCCATAAGTCCATTCCTTATTTGCTCACTGACGTCTATCACATGCCCTGGACCATGCGGAATGAAGACAGTCGTGTTCTTGGATGATGCCCCAACATCTTTTATTGTGTCAAAGTACTGAGTTATCATGACTAAATCCATGACATCCTACGAAGAAGTGCCGGGGACCTTATGGGAAAATTCTAACGCATTTTCTTGGAGCCCATCTATGATAGCTTGTCTCTGTCATGTAACCCCAACACCAGCAAGATATTTTGCCTCTGCATCAGTTTCCGCCCCTTTAACTTGTAGTATTTTGTCTGCTTCACCTCTAAACACACTTGCAAGTTGAAGTCGTTGAGCTACGTAGATCTCATTCATTGCCTTCTGTACTGAAGGATCCGGAACTATATCAACCACAAGTATCTGTTGTTGACCCCATTGCTTTTTCAAGCTTTTCTAACACAACTTTGGCAACATCGCCCTTTTGCTCAAATAATTCATCCAAATTCATCAACAGTAGAGTCTGATGTATGCTTTGTTTCCTTTGTGCTTTTACAGAGGTAGGAGTTTGAAGTCGCTGCCAGTTGAAGAGCTGAAGAACAAATTACATAATCTAAAACAACACATTTAATGATTTCTTCTTCAAAACAGGGTTTTGAATAAGAATCAATCTCTGACATGAGACAGAGTCTAACAGGCAGCAAGGGTGTTGGAGAGTGCCCGTCCCTGTCCCCTCCTTGTGGATCAATACAAGGGAGCAGCTACCTATGGGAAGAAAAGTGAAGGGTCAATGGGTAAATAGGAGAGAGAGAACACAACAGATAGATAGACACAGAGGAAAACAAACATGGAGGTAGAAGTCTGTATACACCTGTACGAAGAAGAGTGGCCGCAGAGGAGCAACCTTGTAAAAGCTTTACAGAGAAGGAAAGCAAGGAGCTGTTGGAAGACCAGTTCAAAGATTCAATTGTACTGCACTATCACTAAGCTAATGTTCAAAAGCTAGGGGTGTTATTCCCTGCACTATCTCGTATAGAGGCACTGGATTGTTTGCCTAAGCTTGAATGGTCAGTGGGAAGCTCAGTGGATGATTGATCCACTTCGTGCTTGCTGAATAGCTGTTAAACCACTTGGTGTTTGCTATTTGGCTGATGAACCACTTGACAGGGTAATCTGAGCCACTACTGTGCTTGCTGGAAGAGCTGTTAAGCCACCTGGACAGTGGACTACAGAACCTTGCAGTGCTTGTCATGAAACAAAAAATGTTAAACCTCCTGCATAATGGATTCAATCTCCTAGAACTGAGCAATAGCCCATTTGGACTTTGGGTGAAGCCCTGTGATTGAACCTAGAGAGTAAGTGAGTCACTATGGTGCTTACTGCTAGAGAGCAGTTGATAAACCACATAGAAAATGGACTCCATCTGCTAAGTGATTGACTAAGCCTTTGGTGTGAATCCCCTGTGCAATCATCCCCTCAAATTTGGATTTGGCTCGGAGGTGGTTAGTTGTAAGAGAGATTGCAGTGTATCTAGCCCATGGTTTGGTGGAGAGTTGAAGTCCCCCCTTTAGTTGCCAACCATTTTAATATATTCAGATAAGTATCAGGTTGGACACATTTAGATTACAAGATATGAAAACCTTGTTCTATTAATGATGATTGTTAATATAATCTTGTATATTCATGTGTGAATGTCTTAAGGTTGTTATTACACTCATTGCTAGCTATCTTGGTTATTGTGGTTCCAATCACTGGTAGCACCATGTAGCTGCTTGTTGAATTTCCATGACCTTGGGTCTAGGTTAGAGTCTTAAAATCACTGACGCTACCATACCAAGAATCTCAACCAGAACTACTTTACACAATAGAAAATATAAAGCAGTAAATCACACATGCACAAATATACATAGTTTTTAACAAATTGTACAATATTGTACAACCCAATCTTCATTATATTAAACCAAATCTGAAAAATACAATAGTCTATGGGATACAAGATACAATGACAAACATGATGTGCAAACTCTATGTTGTATCTTGTCCTACTAGTCCTTTGCTCCCGTACTACTCACTAGCTACCCCTTAGTCCTTTAAAGGACAACACATCGAGACTCTAGGAGGGTTGCCACCTAACACTGCGGAAATTCATTTCTGTTGCATGTACACGAGCTAATCCAATCTACTCTTTGGGTAGGCCTAATCCCCGAACTTCAATCCGTCAAGCTAGCAGTCAACTTTGTCCATCAAGGCATTGCACTTCAGCACCAATCTTCACCCAACGTTCAACTCCTCTTCGTCACTTCACGATAGCTCATCTAGGGCTACTTTGGGCTATCAACATGCTTCCCTCCACCAGACTAATGATGCCCAATACTTCACTGTGAAATCTACTCCTAATTGAAGTCTTCTCACCACCCAAGTCAACTCCAATACATGGTTTCCACAGGCTATAATATTCTGATCCAAACTGGTCAACAAACTATGAACAAACACAAGGCAAAATCAGCTTCAATTCTGATATATCTCTGTTATCCCTGGTTTGGACACTTGTACGTTGTAGCAGCCCTAAATATACCACCCAAACAACCTCCAACCAATGCAGCCTAACCATGGGAGTGTGCCCACCTATTGTTTCATTGTTCTTAGCATATACCACCTCAAACAGCCTTGCGTAGATGGCTCCCTATGGTGGTATGGCTTGCGGCCTACCACAATTAATCTCTAATGCCTACACCCCACACAAAATAGGGTTTAACTCACCCCGTTGTTGCCATATCATTCATGCGTTCATCCTTTAACACCCTTGGCCTAGCTGCAGCATGGGATAATCCTCAACGCAGTCACAAGAGGCTCCAAAATGGCCCTTTTTCTCCTCATTGTTCTGCCCTAGTCTCCTGCAACTAATCGAAGGCCTCTTCCCCTTCTACGCTACCCTTTTGTTGTCCTTATGTTGTACAAAATGGATGAGTAATAGCCTCCAATCACCTTCTATTTATATCAAAGAGAAGGGCTCCAAAACGTCACATTTTAGAGGTTGTCCAACAGTCATAAGCCTAACATAACCTTAGGCCAACCTTGACACTTATGGTGTCAACCCCAAAAATATCTTCAAAAATTCATATCTCCACTTCTACAACTTGAAATTCGACAATTCTCGAAGCGTTGGATTCTTCTTTCCACCCTCTATCGTCTCATGCCATCACATGTAGAAATGTGCTCCCGAATATGCCCAAAACACGATTTGGTGCAAAACCCCATACTTGGGTTCCAAGCCCACAAGTGACCCTTGTGGCACTTTTCCCTCCAAACCCCGAACCCTAGGGCTTGGAGTACCTCCCAAGCTACACAAATCAACACTCCCTCTTACAAAGGGAGGTACTTTCGAGACTAGAAAGTATCTCATCATCATCATCACCGCTTACAACACTTTCCCAACTCCTGGCACTCACAATCACAACAATCCTTGTACAATGAACTACACCCCTATCGGAAGTCTCATTGTCACTGCTGGAAGCACCCTGCTTCTTCTTCTTTTCTTGTAACGTCTTACATTCTCTCCATGAATCCTTCTTGGTAGTTGTAGGAGCACCCTTACTCCCCACTGAGCACACGCTCTTCCTGGACCACAAATACTCCCTCTGAATCTGCAAGCTCCCTCTCGAACTCAACTCCCCCTGAGTCTTTGGAACTTGGACCTTCTTCTCGGGAAGGTGAAACTTCTTCTCAAGAACTTGTACCTGCTCCTCTGAAGCCTGCACTCGCTCTTGCTTCTCTGGAACCTACACCTACTCTACCTGCTTCTTTCTATGATCCACGGGCTTGTTCGTCAACTTGTAGATTCCATGCTCTCTAACTCTAAGTACAATCCTATCGAACTTAGAGCCTCTGGGCCTAAGTCTTGCCTTCCCATCCTGGAACAAGAGCTCGAACCCCTTCCTCTCAATCATCAAGACAGAAATCACACTATATCTGAGTCTTTGTACAAACAGTACATCCTGGACCCGCATCACACGTCTCCATCCTGAATGGAACAACACCTGATCCTCAGATCACCAATTGACTCTTGTCACCCAACACCATGTGCAACTTCGAGTCCCATTCAACTAGTCTCCAAAACTTCATGTGACTCTGTCATATGCTTCGTCGCACCACTATCCACATACCATCCATCCTCATTGATAGTACCCAGCGAGAAACGAGAAATTATAGCAAAGTCCTCCTCTTCCAATCTCATGGTGAGATCATCTATCTCAGCTGAAGTGGGACATCGGCAACCTGTTTTCCTTTCCTCTTCTCATCATCTCCCTTCTTCTTCATCAAACATCTCGACAAATAATGACCCATCTCGCCACAGTTGAAACACTTGACCTTACTCAAGTCCTTTTACTTACCCTTCATTTGTGCTGCAAGTGCCACGTCATCAACGAAAAACGTCTCTTTGGATGAAGATCCTCGTCTTGCAACTCTTCCTGAATGAAGTCATCCCACAACCTATCCTAGTCTAGCAGCGTCTCCCTGGCAACGATCCCTTTGATGAAGGACTTCCATTCCTCGGTGAACCCTTTCAAGGCAATCCTTACCATATCTCCATCTAATTATAGCAAGCTCATTTTTGACCTGAGATAGTCTCGTCAAATACAAGGTCACGCTTTCACCCTTTATCATCTTGGTGGACTTCAACTTATCCTCCAATACCAATACTCAGTTCTCATTCTTATTCTGGAACAAATTCTGAAGAGACATCCACATCTCATGTGCATTGTTCTTCTCAGAAAAATGAGGTATTAGGGCATCCTTCACACCATCTAGGATGATAAATCTCACCCTCGCATCCAAATCTTCATATATTTCCAGTTCCTTAGGGTCGATTGACTTCTTGATCTCTTTCTTGGCAAACTCCCAGATCTCGTTGACTTGCAAGACCAACTTGATCCTTTCCTTCCAAGGAGTATAGTTGCACAACGCCTCCAACCTGTCCTCATACCAGAGACCTGCCTGCAACTTCAACATTGTAGTAAGCCCTTCACTTATAAAGTGACCAACCCCCTCTCACGTTGTACTTCGTTGTGCACAACTCTGATTCACTGACTTCCAAATTATCTCAGACATGCTCTGATACTTATATCGTCTGACATACAGATTAATCTTCCTTTTTTACTGGAAAGACCTTTGGAATTCATCCATGGCTATCCATTGGTCTTAAAATATTGATCCATGATGAATTCTCTCTCTTGGCATCCCGGGTTTCCTGGTTTCTTCTTGCTTACTTCACTAAACTTGCAAACCATATTGCTATGCTAATGAAATGCTTAACTGATATGGCAAGACTGTAGAGAACTTGAGGATGGTGAAGGAAGCTTGAACTGTCAAATAATAGCAAAGTCCTAAATCTTGGGACAATTATGACCAAAGACTATAATACCAGGTTTCACCAAAGGGCAATCAGCAGATGGACTGAGATGATTTTCTACTAGAGTGCATAGCAGAGAAGGGAATTCCATACATGTGATTCAAGGATGGTTGAGAAGCCCGAAATATTTGTAGCAAGAGACTTGGCTAAGTCCTGAGAATTCTGGGTTGGGTTGAGGGAGAATCGAGCCCAGTAGAAAGTTCCTTAGCCCTTGTTGCTTCATAGCCCAGCTCAGGGGTGTGCCCATGTTGAAAGCCGGTGGCTGGGTGGTGAATAGCTCTAATGTAGCCAGTTGCCATGGACAGATTTGATTGAGTACTCCTATTTGTTGTTCTATTAAGCTCTGTTATTCCTGGCATTTTCATTGTTTCATATGTGTGCTTGAAAATGAATAAATTATGGCTCTTTAAATGCGAAGATCATAATATGATAAATGAAATGTGGACTTATTTGATGCTACTTATGTTTATGGGGCCTTGCAGTATATGTGAATTATATATGCATGTAACTATTTTTAGATTGCTAACTACTGTAATTTTTCTCTGTAAAGCCTGGTTATAATGGATGAATGGAAACAAGTCTTTGTTCATTAATCCTCTGCAATATATGAGAATCATTATCTCATTCATGATCGTTCAGTTTCCATGGAAACAATATCAGCTTTGTAGTCAAAACAATTCTTTTAGATTACATAAGAAACCTGTTACAAAAATCAGATGGGCAGAAATGAAAGAATTCCTTTCAGATGGTGGCCCACTTCTCAAGGGAAGGCGACTGGGTACATGACACACAGTTACTCCCATATTTGTCACAGTGTCTGTGAGTTAGTTCAATTCTAAAGTTTGAATTGTATAATGCACATCAAGTTATCTGATGTTTGAATTGTGCAATGCAAACTAAGCTCTCCAAGCAATGGTAGCGGTCTAGCATTTGGTTTAGTTGAGTCTTCTTAACAGATTTAGGATACTTTTGTTTGCTTCTCCTCAACATATTTGGGCTAAATAGGCTACATATGAACTTTAACAATAACAATAATCATGGATCTTAGAAGGCTATATGCAAAGAGCATAGCTATTGGCATTGCAAAGCCAATACAAATCTAAATAGAAGTGAGGACTAAACAAAAGAAAACCTTGTAATACTTAGTTGAGATGCCTTTAACAAGGTGTTGACGCGGTATGTAGGATCTGCTCTCTATTTAGAGCATGAAAGGAGGTTAGAAGGTTTATACAATTCACCACACAATTTAGATATTGGTTTTGTTAGATTATTTGAGATGTTTTGGAGAGTGTTCAATTTGTTAGAGTCTCGAGGTGATTCGGAGGGTACCTACGTTATCAGAATTGCTATAAGCGAGTGGTAATTATATTTACCATTTTGTTTTAAAATTCTAAATGGGTGTAGTGGCCAATCTAGGGTGCTAGATTAGACTAGATTTATTATCAACCAAGGTAGGTAAACTTAGAGGCACGTGTCTAAAGTCTATAGACATAAAAGGATTCCTAACTAAGTGTCTACTCTGACAGGCTACAACACTCCTTTACAGGAGGTTGAAATATGTTTCCTCTCACCTTAACACTCAGATCACCTAATTTATCTAACTGCCCTAAAGATATAGTGTATTGCTAGACTGAGTTTTCAACCCTCTTACAAGGATGTTATGCACAAAAGCTCTTTCTAGCTAACACACTAAGCATTCATGAAAATCAAAAGCACACTGAATTTTAAATGCATGGAAATAGAGTCTACGTAGATGCTTTGAAATCTAATGATCGATCAAATCTTTTACAAGATATTGTTCAATGATCTAACAATCAAATCTTCAAGCTATCACCATGAATATCATTTGCGAGAATTTCTAATCAAATCGATAAACTCACAGACATGGAAATAACATTAAACACTATGCACACTACTCAAATTCGAAAACGCTATGGAAATGAAATTAACAGTATACCAATCCACGTAGGGCCTATCCATGCTTCAATGGCACACTTAAGAAACCTCAAGTAGTGAGAATGTTAACGCATAAGCACTGTTGGAGTAAAACAGTGACTGTAATTAAGTTCTGAAGATTGAAATCACATGCAAGAGCTCTATTCTGGAACAATACACAGAGATAATAATCATCTTTGAAACAATACAATACACAGTCTTTACCTGCTTGTCTCCTATCTAAATCGAATGTACATACAGTAAGCAGATGTTTCTGCTTTTACAAAAAAGTGATTTTTGTCCTTTCTAACCTGAACCGATTTCCAAAAGCAAAACGAAATTAGTTTGGGAAACCATGGCTTTTTACTTCCTTTGTAACCAAAAAGGCTGGGTTTGACCAACATTGACTGCATATCCAGGAGCATTAGATTTTCTGTTGAATCGATTTTTCACCATGCATGTACATTCCAGATCACGTTCCTATCCATTGCTTTGACTTGCTTGCCATGCCACGTGTCACATCATAAACCATTTACAGGAAGTCATGACATCCTGTAATCTTTTTTTGTTGTTGAAAATTCCTAATTTTTAACATAAAAATTCACAAATTAACTTTAATGTAAACTAACAACTATAATTCTATTGATTAATCAATTTCGATGGATATGAGAGGAGAAAAAGATAGACAATTGATAGATTTCTAGAAGAAAAGGATGGCAATGAAATGGTACCAACATCTCCCCCAAGCTCAATGATTTAGCATGTCCTCATGCTAATCCTGATGTGCTTCCTTTATACTTTGTTCCTGCCTGTGCCTCTGCTGCTTGTAATAATGCATCTATATTCTTCTGAGCTTGGGCATCCTTCTGAATGTGGAGCTCATGTTTCAAATTCTTGTATTTCTCTTTGAGAGATTTCTTTTGAGTATACCATTTGGTTGCCCACTTGCAAATGTCGGTTTGTTCAGCCTTGAGTTCTTTGATTTGCTCCTTTAGATTCTCATTTTTCTACTGAGTCTTCTTACTCTGAGCTCTCAACATTTCATTCTCCCTCTTGATGACCTTCTCTAGCATGTTGGCCTCCATCAGTTCTTATTTTAACTTTTCAATTTGTTTTTCTAACCTCCTTTGTTTCCTGTTTGCAAGTGGTGACTCTTTCCCTTGTCTGTTGTTGCTCTCAACTTCCATTTCACCTTCTGGTCGAGGCTGTGAATGAGCACTGCTTTCAATGTCCATCGGTGCATGTGCATTTGACTCTGGTTGATCTTCTTGTGGCTGGGTCTTTTGTATTCTCCTGGATCTTCTTGTATATGTAGTGCAAATTTTGTCTTTCTCAATTATCTGGGCAGCTTCTTGCGTCATCTTTCTCGTCCTTACACTACTACTGGGTGGAGGGACATTGCTTGTCTTGCGCACAGGGATTTCCTCATCAATGTCAAGCATAAATCCTGAGTGCTCTCGTTGTTCCTGTTCATATTCTCCATCTTTGATTTGATTGGCAACTAGAAATTCCTTCCATGTTTTTCCCCTCCTCTACACTTCAAATTCAATTAGAATTTTAATTAACCCAAGATGATACAAGCTTTTGTCCTCATTACCCTTTTGCTTTTGAATATTTTTTGACATCTTAGTCAAGCTCTGTAAGAGGAAATAGGGTAGACTAATGGTGCATTGCCCTTTTAGGTGCAACAGGAGTTTGATGTGATATAAATAGACTATGTTTTAATGACCCTCACACGTAACAAATTTCTGAATAATATACACCATTTCATCCCATGGGTGCATCAGCCAGCTCCTAGGGACACTCTTTTTCCAGTTAACAGATGAAACCCTCGACCTAGACATGAATTGGGTCCATGCTTTTTCCTTGAATTGTTTTGTTTTGAAATATTTTTCTCCTTCTAGGCTGATCCCCAAGTTTTGTGCTATGGTGTCTTCTGAAATCCTAAAAGAGAAGTTGCCTATCAATGCTTTCTCTCCATTAAATGTAAAGTCAAACTACTTAGTTACTTCTTCATTGTTCCCATTAAACTTCTCCAGGAAGGGTAACCATTGCTTTTCCCTTAAAATTGTAATACAGTCATCATGATACTGGGAACTATCAAATGTATTAGGCTCTACTCTATTAGTCATTTTGACAAAGAAACTCTTGTTCTAACCCTCTTCGTTTATGCTTAATAATTCAACAAGAGTCTCTTGATTTGTTACCTCTGTTTTTCGCTCCACTCTAACGACCTGGTAGCGCCCTCTGTTCTCGGGGTCAGCTTCTTCAATGGCTTAGGTAGCAACCAAAAGAATGTCCTCGGATTATGGCGGAGGTGGAAACTCATGAGCCCAATTACTATGCTCTCCCTTCGTAGCACCTACTGTTCTCGGCCTTCTTTGAAATCACAGCGTTTGAATTACTAGTATGGAACGCCCCTTTTTACAAACTGAGAATGAAATGGAACTTTAACAACCGACTTGACCCAATTCACTATAATGATAATGACAGACCGTATTCATATTACAAATATAGAGGAGTAGTTGTACTGGGTTGTATAGGTACCATCATGAGAACACCGTAAGCATATATGGAGTGCTGGAGTGATGATAAGGGATAGTTGTTTGCATGAGTCGACTTGGGTCGAATGATCATGTTATAACTTGGCCAATTAAAAAAAAAACAATGAATGAAATCGTTTAACACTTGGCTCTCCAATGATTCACCACCTGTCCCTTGCTCATTGGTACTTCGCCGATTAGGAAAATGTTGGACCGATAATAAGGTTTGAAGGGTGGTGTAGGAGAAGATTTAAAAATCGTAGGAGGAGTGTGGGGATAGGCTAGAGTGTGTTGAGAAATGATAGTAATTAGGAATGTGAGAAGGGTGATGGGTATAGGGGTGTTTTTGAAATTGATCATAAGCAATCATAGTCATCACATTTAACACTAAAATAATCCAAGAATTTAAATGTTAAAAATAAAAATTACAACAATACATTACACTTTGTTGGTTGATCAAGAGTTGAGTTGGCATGCATAAGTAGGACTGATCTTTATTGTCCAGATATGACTAATCTTCACTGTGCATAATAGGTCCCTTCTGAAATGAATTTGGATACAACAGGTCCCTCTGAGATCTGGAGAGTGTTTGTGCAGCTTCTTTGAAATCTGAAAAAGAACTCTGTGTGTGCAGCTTCCTTGATCTTTGGTGTTGATGGAGCCTCGGTGATAAGCAACCTTTGAAATTCTGTTGAAACCTTATTGAAGCTTTGCTGAAGTAGCTTGAGATAGAAGTCTTTAACAGGTGTTGAGATTGCAACAAGATGATGGAGCTTAGTGAAAAGAGTCGCCTTCACTAAGTGGGCCCGCAGGAAAATTATGGCGCAAAGTCTATTTTTAGACTATGTCTATTTTTAGACATATGGATCATGTCTATGAGTTGCAGGATGTTGTTTATGGATGATTGGTCAAGTTGGCAAAAATAGATGGACTTCTATTTTTAGACAACAACGGTGACACTGTCAAGTCTAATTATAGAGCAGTCAAATATTATTAGCTTATAATAATATTTAGACTATAAAATTTATCTTATTCTCTTGGAGCACTTCAGTTTGAGCTATAAATGTGGCACATGTAGCTGTCAGAAAGGAATACGTTTTCTTTGTGGGTCAGTTGAGTTGTTGCATGCATGACTTCAGTCAGAACTCAATCAGTTGAGTTTGGTGGAGTTGATTGTGGAGTTGATGGATTTGTGTTCAGTTTGACTTGGTTCAACTAGTTGTAATTAGTGTAATTGCAAATAGACTAATGATGAGTTGTTAAACTAATTATTAACTCATAATGCAACTAAACAATACATCAGTTAAATCAGTTGCATGTCAGTGCATGCTCAGTTCAGCAGGGACAAGTGTTAGAGGATCAGATTGCTATTAGCTGTGACTATAGTTGTGCATGAGGATTTGCACAATCAATGGGATTGAGTTATGCCAGTGAGAATTGGCCAATACCAAGTGATTATAGCCTCTGCTCACGTGATTCCCAGTGTGAGTGATTCTTTTGAGGTAAATACGAGTTTGTTTCAACCATTCTCATCCATTCTTGTGCAGGTATTGAGCAGTGGAGGCAGGCAAGAAGTGGAATAGATTTGGAGATCAGATCTGAGCTGTATTGGGTGTAACAGGTGGAGCTGGTACTGGATTGCTTGTGATAAGCATTGTACTTTGTAATGTTACATGACTCAATCATTAATATACAGATAGTTGGGGTTTTTAGCGAGATGCTTTCCCCGGGATACATACTGTGTTAATGTGTGAATGCTCTTGATGTTTTATTGGTATTGATGCTGCTATATTGATGATCAACGTAGAGGAGCTTATGTATTGTGTATGTTTCCGCAATAGTACATGATCAGGATAATCTCCATTGAATATGTGTTTATTATTCAAAATTTCTACAACAGGCCCCTTTGATGTTTATTGAACAGGTCCCTCTAATGTTGGTACTAGTAACATAGTCTTCTGAACAGGTCCCACTGCATATTGCTTGAACAGGTCCCTACTTTGATTAGAACAAAGACAAAAACAACTTCTTTATTGAAATACTGAAGTGCTGAAACAAACTCTTTGAGAATTTCCAATGAGGAGATGAGATAAGGAAAACAAAAATGTTGATGCTTCTCCCCACTAAAGCTTTGACTTGTCCTCAAGTAATTATTGAATCAATGAATCAAATAGTAAACAAATAAAACAAGGAATTCTTACCATCCAAAGAATTGGTTTTCAAGTAAGAATTTTGGGTTAGAGTGTGCCAGAGTCTGGTTTTCACATCTAAACCATTATTATATTTTTAAATTTATTTAATTTATATATATATATATATATATATATATATATATTGAAATGAAATGAACTAAGGTAGAGATATCACAGTTGAAGGCTGCAATATCTCAACCTCCCTTTGCTAAGATATAGTTTGAAGAAAATCCTCCTTGGTGATGGGCCTATGATAGAGTTTCAACCTATGGCCATTGACAAGAAAGCGGTGACCTTCTCCATCAATGGTAATAAGCTTGACTGACCCATTTCCATAAACTTAAACTATTTCGTATAGGCCCATCTAATGTGTGGTAAATTTGGGTTTATGATATCTGAATTTAGAGTCAAAGAGGAAAGCCCAGTCTCCTTCTTTGAACTGTTTCTTTTTGATGTGTGCATCATGCCACTGCTTCCTTTGTTTTTGCATTAGGAGTGTTGTCTCCTATGCTTGCTGCCTCATTTCATGCAGCTGGTTCAATTGCTGAATTCTTTCTTGTTGGGCTTCATTAAGATCAATTCCTAAATCTGCAGCCATCTTGTAAGTATGTATTTGAAATTCAATAGGAAGCATTACCTCTTTGCCATACACCAACTAATATGGTGTAAATCCTGTAGTATTCTTCCACGTGATTCTATAAGCCTAGAGTGCATCTTTGAGCTTCTCTTCCCAATTCTTTTTGTTCATTGCTACGGTCTTAGTGATAATTCCTTCCAATGTTTTATTTGTGGATTCCACCTGGCCATTGGCTTGTGGATGGTAAGGTGTAATTCTTCTATGCTTTATTTGATATTTTTCTGTGATGTCTTTAACTAGCTTTGAAGTAAACTGAGTACCTTGATCTGTCACTATCTCACTTGGTACCCCATACCTTACAAAAATTTCTTCAAAAAGGAAGTTTACCACTGTTTGTTCAGTTGCCCGGACTAGTGCTTCGGCTTTAGCCCATTTTGTCACGTAATCAGTACATACTAGGATATACTTCTTACCTTTGGAAGTTGGATTGATGGGTCCTATGAAATCTAGAGCCCATTTTTCAAATGGCTCTAAGTGTACTTGAGGCTGAAGTGGCATCTCATCTGTAGCTGTTGGCCTACCCATTCTTTGGCAGCTATCACAACTCTTCATGTACTTCTTGGAATCCTTAAAAATAGATGGCCAGTAGTATCGAAGACTAAGAATCTTGAATGTTGTTCTTTTAGCTACAAAATTCCCACCAGACGGTTCATCATGGCAAGATTTTAAAATATCAATTATTTCATCATTTCTTACACATCATCTAATAATCATATCATAACCAGTGTAAATAAATCTCCATTAACCCATGAGTATCGAGCACTTTTTTTGATTAGCCTCTTCTTTTCCTTTGGAGTAAAATATGGAGGTGTTCTTCCCGTGGACAAATAATTGGCCAAGTCAGCATACCAAGGATTCACTATTTAAATTGCAAATAAATTCTTATTTGGAAAAGAATCTTCAACCGGAACAACCTCACCTGGATTTTGCAGTCTAGAAAGAAAATCTGCCACTTGATTCTCCTTACCTGGTCTATCTAACACTGTGATGTTAAATTCCTGTAATAATAACAACCATTTGGTAACTCTGCCACTAGTTACTGGTTTATTCATTAAATGCTTAATGGCAGAATGGTCAGTATGTACAAAAACCTCATAACCAGTTATATAATGTCGGAATTTATTCACAACATGTATGATGCAAGCATTTCTTTTTCTGTGACTGTGTAGTTTAATTCTGTAGGTGTTAGATTTTTACTAATGAAATAGATGGCATAATGACAAGACTCCTCTT